>BFEA01000222.1:2203046-2224276 GCA_003427395.1 Chara braunii
TCCAACAAGGGGGGCGACAGCACAGTCGTCGTCCACCCCTGGCCAGACGGGAGCGCACGACTTCCCCTCCATCCGCTTCTCACTCGGCAATTTCAAGAACTCTTTAACTCTCTTTTCAAAGTTCTTTTCATCCTTCCCTCRCGGTACTTCTTCGCTATCGGTCCCTCTCACATATTTAGCCTTGGATGRGACTTACCACCCAATTGGGGCTGCATTCCCAAGCAACCCGACACTTGGACAACACCTCGTTGCGCAGCAGAGTCCGACGGTCGACGGGGCTCTCACCCTCTTCGGCGTCCCCTTCCAGGGAACCTGCACACGGCTCGCTGCAGAGGTTGTCTCTCAAGACTACAATTCTGGGAGCAACAGAGCCCCCAAATTTTCAGTCTGGGCTATTCCYGGTTCGCTCGCCGCTACCAAGGGAATCCTCGTTGGTTTCTCTTCCTCCGCTTAGTTATATGCTTAAATTGGGCGGGTGCTCCCGCCCGACCTGAGATCAAAAGGCAAGGCCCGACGTTCCTCCACAGCTCGAGGCCGACACCCCCAACCGCAAGCCCACCTCAAGCCGATGGGAGCGAACAGAAGGCGGCGACCACACAAACCGGAGGGAYGACCTTACGTGCCGTTTTCAGGGAAACGAAGACCACCACCCACAAACGGGTGBTGGAGGGCAACAACAGGGCGGAGCGAAACGCACCACTCTGGGCTACGGCCCCCACAGACTCGCTCGGAATGCTCTCCAATTCCCTTCCACTTTAGGCTATCGACGCTCTCCAAGTGGGAAGCGAGGGAAGCCACGACAATGGACCCCACCACTCTCCGAAACGGAAGGTGCTGAGGTCGTGAGGAATCCAATGATGCTCAGGYGGGCGTGCCCTCGGCAGAAGCCTTGGGCACCACGAGCGTTGAAGGTATCGATGGCTCATGGATTTCTGCAATTCACATTCAGTATCGCATTTCGCTGCGCTCTTCATCGTTGCGAGGGCCAAGATATTCGTTTGCTGAGAGTTCTACAATATGGTGCCGTTGTCGGGCAGCTGGCTACCTGCCGAAAGGTCCCATTAAAAATAAAAATGATTGTTTGTTTCCCCTTCTGTTTGATTTCAAGTGTTTTTTTTCATTGAGTGCATGATGATTGAGGGATGTTTGGGGGATACTTGGGTTTTCTTCCGTGTACTAATGTTGCTGGAGGCTCTGTGGGGTCGGTCGACGCAAGGCAAAAGCGGGGCCGCACGAACAACAAAAGTCAGAGTATCCGGGGCCTTTTCCCGAATACTAGGATTGAATGGTCAACGAGAAGCCGAGCCGCTAAGAAAGCGCGCGGCCCAGGGGTCTAAGTTGCTTGTATTCCAGACGTGACCTACCGCTGCGCCACTACGATGCATGGAGATGTCCCCGTTGTAAGCACTCGATCACTGGGCAGCCTTGTGGGAGGCGTGTCGAGGCACCGGCAGGGGCACCATCAACAGAGGCCAGGGCAGGCCATATGACAACCCTCCGAGGTGGATCGCGTTGAGAAAGAGCGATGGCTTGGCACATATGCTCAAAGGGCCACTGAAGGTGGGGTTATGTGGGACCTGCCTTATGGAAGGAGGAATCGTCGGGATGATGAGAGAGATTTCGAACCGTTCGGGCTGCCATTGAGGAAAGGTGGGGCCACGTCTGGTCCGCTTGAATGGAAGAAGGAGGGAATAGCGTGCTCAGTAACAGGGAGCGGAAGGAGCCGAGGGGGGGGAGCTGCGAGGGTGATCCAGTGTCAGAATAATGAAGGGAATTCGTGACAGGATACTTCGAGGCAAGGCATCAAGGAGGCAAGACTCTCGAGCAGACGGGCTGAGCGGGAAAAATGGTTGTGCAGAGGACTCACGCGCGCATATGGCGACTGGCCGAGGAAAGAAAGCGGGGGAAGGGGAACCAGGTGGAGACCAGAGTTGTAATGAATGCTTCCACTGCGGACGAATCGGAGAAGCTTGGCCAGCAGAGACGGCTAGCCACGACACCGCCCTGCAGGACGCCGCGCGATATGTGGATGACGGTCGGGATGGATCGGCCTCGACCCTAGAGCAGGCGCATGCCTAAGGAGCCAATTGAGTTCGATCGGGGGAGCTGGACGGTGCAAATAGGTGGCTCTGCATCTCGAAGTCGCAACGGCATGAAGGGTTGACCCTGCGGCCACTCCGATGCGATAAATCAGTTGGTGGTGGCCAACGAAAGGGAAGGGAAAACTGGGCAATTTTCGCAGGGGGGCAGAACTAAGCTCCGATCAGGACATCAGTGCCCAGGGGCAAGGAATCTATAACGATTTCTGGCTGACGATAACTGAAGCTTCAGGGGGAAGATGGGAGGCCAAGCCGTCTTCGACGAATTGGGCGGGCAAGCCAGGAAGCGACGGTTGTGTTACCTGGTGACAAGGAAAAAAGGGGCGCGCACTCACTGATCTTATTGGTAACTACCTCGGTCTTGAGGCGCGGTGTTGCACTTTTTTCCAGTCGGGACGCTTCGGACGACCGGAAAGCCAACAGGCTGTCACGCAAGATTTTTGGATGTTTTGATTGCAATAAATAAAATAAATTAAATAAAGCAAATCCCTTCCTGTTGTGTGCGTCCGGCTTCGAGCGAGACCCTTCAATTGCGGTCTTCGCCGGTTCCCGGTCTTAGGAATCTTTTATTTTGATTCGGAACAGCAGAGAATCATGCAAATAACAATCATGAAGTCTCTCGTGTGTCATGCATGCATTAATTTTGTCAATTTACTAATTTTGATAACTGCGACAGTGTCATCACATAATACAATCATAAAGATAGGCAGTGCAAAGAAGCTAAACTGACTGACTTGATCAATGACAAAGTTAAATGAGGGAAGAATGAGAATTCATAATAGTCTAAGAAAGTACATATGTAGAGGGATGACCAGCACCAGTTAAGAGGCCTCACTCATCCCTTTGAACCTCACACTCAATCTCTCATTTCCTAAGGCCTGCTAGTTCCGAGTACTTCCATCCAAGGCACATGACCCGAAAGTCAATCATGGAGCAGAACTCTTCCCGTAGTGTAGGTAGGTAGGGTCTGGACAAAATCCCTCGTCTGAGATGCGGGAACTCTGATGGCTCTGCCTCGTAGTCGATCGTGGCTGGAGAAATGTACCTCTTAGTGAGGTCAATCAGGTCACCCTAGTCAGAACCGTATGTCAGAGTAAAAGGTACTGGAGGCTTGGGATAGTCGGCGTAGAGCTTGGGTCCAAAGCTGCAGATCACCTTGATACCACTCTCGTCTAACTCTCTTTTCCTCTCCTCAAGGTACTTGGCTGCTGCAATCAAGACTAAGTCAAGGTGCTCATGCTTCTCTTTCCCTCTCCTCACATAGGGTCTCACGTCATGAATGGCTCCTCCAGCGAACACAGTGTGAACCACAAAAACAGACAACTCTTCTTGCCTGAAACGAACTGCACTGACATACTGATACCGGAAAGAGTCCCTAGAAGCAACTTAATTGAGGCTAGAGAGAACAGCCTCAGGGACAGGGAGCGACTGTACTGTACTCATGTGGTGAAAGATTTTACTGTTAGTTTCCAATAATTCCCTCGGCTCGCCCAATTCCACTGAACGATATATTTTGGATTGCCTGTTTTGCTAGTCAGACCCTGATGGCTCAACGTTCTCTCTGAAAGCTGTTTGGTTCAGACTGAAAATTGTATGCACTTCTAACGATTGAATGTCGGTTGAGTTTCAGTAGGGTGCTGAGTGAAAGTTACTTGATTAGATGAAGTTTTACCCAAACCAACGGAATGCTCGTTTGGAAACCGAAAACCGATTGATTGCTGATCTGGAAACTGAATGATTGCTGATCTGGAAAACGATTGATTGCTGATCTGGAAAACTGATTGATTCTTCATCTGGAAAACTGATTGATTGTTGATCTGGAAAACTGATTGATTGCTGATCTGGAAAACTGATTGATTGCTAATCTGGAAAACTGCTCGAAACCGAATGCTGTTGAAAGTTGTTGACTGAGAACTGAGTGTTGCTGAGATTTCTAACTGGGAGTTTTCTTTCACGACTGGCCCCTAAGTGTTGCTACGCGACTCCCACCAAGTCAGTTCATTCTAGTAATGTCACACTAGTATTTATTAAGTATTCCTCTCTTTCCTCCCTTATTATTAGTTATTAATGGTCTCTCGTGCTTGACGAACAGTCTCCACGGAGGAAAGTGTGTTGTGCAGTTTTCCATCAGTTCCTGTCTCTTATACACATCTAGATGTGTATAAGAGACAGTTGCTGATCTGGAAAACTGATTGATTGCTAATCTGGAAAACTGCTCGAAACCGAATGCTGTTGAAAGTTGTTGACTGAGAACTGAGTGTTGCGGAGATTTCTGACCAGGAGCTTTCTTTCACGGCTGGCCCGTAAGTGTTGCTACGTGACTCCCACCAAGTTAGTTCATTCTAGTAATGTCACACTAGTATTTATTAAGTATTCCTCTCTTTCCTCCCTTATTATTAGTTATTAATGGTCTCTCGTGCTTGACGAACAGTCTCCACGGAGGAAAGTGTGTTGTGCAGTTTTCCATCAGTTCCATAGAAATAGATAACATACTCGATGAATGTTTGCTCCCTCACCGTCTCCAGTGCCTGGCTTCTCATTACCTTCACATAGTGTAGGGCATTTTTAATGACATCCTCTTCCCATCCTTCCATCTTTTCTTTACAAGCCCTATATCTCATCACCATTATCTCGGAGTCCCCCATGATTCTCTCTCCTTTCTTTGTTTTCTATGCCCTGGCTTGATGAAGCACGGTAAGGAGAAACAAATGTTATGCTTGCTTGCGCCTGGAGATGTGGTGTGTCGTTTTTCTCACATGGCTTATATAGGATGGTACGACAGCCGCCGGCCTGCTAGTGACACAGGCATTGCCCACCCACATGGCACGCCTAGCAGCTCAGTAAAGAACTCGCACAACATTTTTTATCTTATTGCCCGATTGGAGAAGCTATCGAATACAGAGATCTTCCTGATCTGAATTTTCACGACAGTCTGCGAAGGCCTCTACTTAACAAAACATCGGACCAAGCTGATAATGATCCCTCCCTGTGGGTTTTAATTGGATGCTGCATAGTTTCCCCTAACTCTCACTTTTTGCCCAACCTCCCCGGATCAGAGTCAGGTCAGGGTAGGACCATCGATATGGAGTAAACCTCTGGGCACCTGCAGAATTCACCCCTCATCCCGTTCTTTCAGGCTCTTTTGAGATTCAGGTGGGAGGACTTATTTGAGTGAAGACAAAATTATTTTACACGGCCCCCCCCGCGAGCCTTATGACTCTTCACTTTCAAGGTAAAAGTAGAGAAAATCAAAGGTTTTCCTTCTTGACTAGTCAATCAGAACCAAATTCATCACATGGTGGATAGTATGTCACCACCCTGAGCCGATTGGCCAGTCCCCCACCTCTACTCAAAGCACTAATTACCTGTATTAATCTCCATCGAGTAGGAACTTAGCGATCAAATAAGCAATTATTTTCAACTGTCTTTTCTTTCCCCTGTGGCTCATCACACAAACTCAGCATCCGCGAGTGACTGATCTCCTTGAGCCCAAAGCCAGGTAAAGTGGTGAACTAAACTTGAATGTTTATTTCACTGAACAGTGCATGACTTCGCAATCTTTGCATAAGAGTTTATAGATTGGGGTGGTATAGCAGCCTTTACGCGATCACACTCACGCGGGTATCTATAATTATCATAGTCGTCTGGGCACTAACACACTAGCATGATTACTCATGCTCTCATGTTAGCATCTGCAGGCCCACGTGACGTCTTGCCAGAGTACCTGCGTACTCGTTCGGTCGCACATTCGTGCAATCGTACAAACACACACCGATTCGTAGCACCGAAGCCTAGTCTTTCGGCTACAGAGTTTTATAGGTTCTCCAGCCGTATACTCTGAGCGCGTAGAACCTTGTTAGTCAGAGAACAGGAGGTGTAGCTCAACCTCCTCTTTCTTATACAAATCTCCCAACGTTATCACTTGGTTCAAGCGCGCCACCTCATATCCCTCCGTGTGGAAAGGAGTCAAARAGATCATCTAATACAATAACCAAAATTAGTTGTAACTCGAGTTCAAGCTCACAAGCAGGAAGACCAATCATAAAGGGAACACTCAATCTTCCGCGAGTTCTCACAAAAGACTTACGATCCAAGGTTGCTTTCCTTTGAGAGTGCTTGAGCTAGTGGATAGGACTCAAGTATACGTCGACCTACCTCTACTTTTGTCACCACATAGGAGTGATGGTTAACAAAACCTTTAAATAACTTTTTCGCCTCCTTTCTTCATTAACCAAAAACTGTAATGAACCTGTGTGATTATAACGGAGTGAGTCACTGCCCGGTACTTCCCTAGTGATTAGGAGCGGCCTCAGTGACCGATCACAAACACAAGAGATGTAAAGGCCTTGCCGATCAATTTACAGACTTATTAATTCAATTGCGCATCTTGGAGCAACGAGACAGCAGTTGGATCCTAACCTTACCGACTCAAAAGGTAAATGCCGATCATCGATCCAAATGAGGAGGTCTTACTATTACTTCTGAAAACGATCGAACAATTGGTAAGCGCAGCAGAGGGGAAACAGACAACAGAACATCAAGGCACACCTCTCTCCCGCTCATCTGTCAAGAGTTACCAACAACCAAGATCGCCTTCACCCCTGTTTAGCAGGCTGCAAGTTAAGACTCCCGTCTTCATTAGCCTTTATACAATTTATCCATCTTTCCTCTTTAACCCAGAGCAACTCGAGTAGCAAAGTCAGGGATACAAGTTACAATCTGCAAGAAACGTCAATAGTTTTGCGCATACAATCGCTTACCGAGCTTCTATAAGTCTACTCTTACTTCATATCGTCGTAAGCAATGGAAGAGTGTTCCCTTGATCACAAGTTGGTCGCATGAGATCCATGAAACAGGTAAAACTCCCCGTCAGTTCACTCAAAGAGGCAATAATGGTCGAAAACGAGCCCTTACACGAGCATGCGTGTCCTGACTACAGAAACGTAAGACGTGCGGTGACTGCGAACACTGTCTGGGACGTCAGCAAGGTTGAACCAGAGTCTGTCGTCGCACCCCTTCCAGGTTCTTGATCAAACTGCTTAGTCTCCCTGGTCTCTTTGACATGTGCACCTCTGCCAGGAAAGGGAGTAACCCGACGTCCCATCAACCACTTACCACCACTTACTAACTAGCTGGGACACACGCTAAGGGCTTCCCACTCAGGGAAGAGAACCTGGCGTCAACTGACAGTGATGCAATGGAACCGCTCGGCACACGGCACCTACGTTGCCACTTGTACGCACCCTCGTACGAGTACAGATTCGTACTCTTATACTCGTACGCTACTCGTACGTTAGGGGCCCCGTACGAGTTTTTTTTTTTTTTTTTTTTTTAATCCTGTATTATTTTAATTTTGTTTCTCAAATTATATTAAGAATCTGAAGATGATGCTCAGCCAAATGTTGCTTGTTTTGTGCTTTTGCATCACATAGTTGTTTGTTTGTTTTTTTGGATAACTTTTTTTTTTTTTTTTTTTTTGCTTTTTCTTACGGGGGCGTACAAGACGTACAGGTTTCCATACAGGTTCGCGTATAGATCCCGTACAAATATTACTTGTATGTTTCGTATGGAAAGACCCCGTATGTGTACTCTATGCAACGTAGGGTTGGACAGAGGCTGAGGCTTGCATCTGTCTCTTATACACATCTAGATGTGTATAAGAGACAGGTACGTTTCATACGGGAAGCCCCCGTACGTGTACTCTATGCAACGTAGCACGGCACTAGTCAGACATATGACGTCAAGAAGTAATGAGGAGAGTCCCTTTCTCTCTCCTGTGTCTGATCCCCTTCTCTCTGTCTTCCCCTTTTTCTCGGTTCTTTTTCTCCCTTCGTAACAGTTGACAACTCATCAGCCCAGTCCCGCATGACTGTAAGGAACTCAAGAAGAGACTCATCTCCTGACCAGGCTCATATTGAAGACCGCGTGCTTAGCCAGAGAAAACATGTACACATTCAAGTTCTCGCCATGACTACAGAAGTGAGGATCTCCTTTCTTGAGGCACACCTTTCACAATCCCACTTGAGGTCGCTCTGGTCTGTTCGCCTCTCGACTCGAGCTAACCCCCAGGGCTTTCTTCCACTCGTCCTGCCTGCGGGTGATCTCCCCCTTGTAACCGCCTTAACACGCTTTCACCCTCTGTCTCACGCCTAGCGGCTCCCGTCTCTTCGCTGTCTCTAGTTGGCCTCTGGGCCACTCTCCACCGATTTCGCGGGCGGGTGGTTCCTTCGCCACTGATCCCGTCCGTGCCAGGACTGCCAAGAAGCTCGCCTTGCCTTGATCAGGCTCGGATCAAGTTCGTCCAGAACTGTCTTTGTCGGCAGCAAACTCTCACGAGGCGATGCCTCCCAGGGTAGCAGCCTGAGCCACGCTAGGATGACTCTTTTGTCGCTCCCACGAAGATGAAGGTGACGTCAACGAGTAGTCTCTCTCTCTAAACGTTCGCGTCCCTCCCCTTCCTACAACTCGCTCACACACGTTGACCTCTGAGGGACTCCTCTCTCTCTCCGTTACGATCACACACTCCTTTCTTCCCTTTTGCCTCTCGCCCTTTCTGTTTCGCGCCCTATGGGCCTCTGTTGCCGCGAGCTGGCCTCTGGGCCTTCCTCAGCTGGTCGCGCCTGAGGATGGTTTCTGCGAACCTGGTCCGGTCTGTTCCAGGACTGGAGGTCAGTCTCCCGGTCACTAGCCTCGCTCTCCGCCTCTTAGTCGCGGTCCAGGTGCCGCTGCTCTCGCTCCACGGTGTCCGTCGACGACCCCCTGTCCAGGTAAGTGAGTGTCACTTTTATTTTATCAGTGACCCCATCCCGTAGCCATCTCCTTTCTGCGCGGTCCCCGACCTCGGTAATCGCCACCTGCAGGCCTGGGTCCGCTCTCATCTCCTCCTCGCGTCCGCCTTCCACGTTTATCCTAAGCTTTGTCTCTCGTCTGTTGTAGCTATAGTCTAGTATAGTCGTCACAGTAGGCCCATATCCCGACATTCGCTCCCACCTGCGGAGCGACTGGATGCATCTCGGTCTATAGTCGTATAGTCCGTTGCTCCGCACCATAGCGAGCCCTCCCGAACCGACAGCAGATACCCGACTACTCGCACTCAGAATAGTCAGGCCTTAACACTTTACACACACACTCGTAGACAAGACTGCCCTCCACTCACCAACAGCACAGTCCTCCTACTAGTCTGCCCACAACCAGCACGGCGAGATTGCTCATGCCCCGGGTGTCGGAGGCTCGTCCCCCTCTCTTTTATAAAGGTCACCACTCACCGCGAGTCTGGTGCTCTAAACGAGGGGTTCAAGCGACTTTCAGCGTTTCTGCATTTTGATAATCTGTAATTCGTAAACTAATAAAATAAGATAAAACAAATAAAAACAAAAGGAAAATAAAAAGGTTGTACACCAACGATCGTAGGTCTAACCATTGCGTGGAAAAGACCGCAAGGCTTAGCGCGATGGTCCCATAATGGAACACTAGCGATCGCACCTCCCTCTTCAAAACAAGCTATCGATCCACTTCTACCGGGTACCCGTGTCAGATGGCAAGGAGGGGGCTTATGACCTTCGATGGGGGGTGATAAGCTCCCTACCAATGCGGCCGCGGGTCGCCCCTCTTTTGGGGTCCTATCGCTCATTACTCCGTCGGCCATATCAGATGCAGTGTGATACACGAAAGGTCGGGCTAGCCTAGGCCACTCGAAATATTACACAAATTTCGAAATTCGAACCGTTCGGCTTACCGCGAAGTGACAAAAGGAAGAATTTTATTTAAAGGGGGATCAACAATAGTTTTAATGGTATATAATAATAATTGTGATAACTGTAATAAAAATAGTACTGAAGAGAAATTCGTACCGCCGCAGCGGCCAAAACAACTGAATTACCTCAAACTAAAGCCTAAGGTCCAAATCGGCCACAGACCCGACGCATGGTTTCCCTTCATTTTTTTTTCTTTTTATTTTCTCTCCCTTTCGTTGAACTGCTGCTCCTGACCCATAACCTGCCAAAAAGGGTGCTCGGCGCGCAGTAGAAAAGACCGCCCTGGCCTCTTCACTTTCGCGTCCCAGGGCGAGCCCGACACCTACCACGGTCACAGGCCGGTAGTGCTCTGCTGTACAGCAGGGCGCTGAGCCTGCATGGACCAATGGAAAGCCCTGTGGCGCACCCCTTTTGCTGGGGCAGGCACCAACAGGACCGGTCTACATCAAGGCACCACTCTGGTATCTCAGCGTAGTTGCGGAGATTCGGTAATGGCTTAATGAGCCGCGGCATTAGAGCAAGGACCTGATATCAAGTAGGGACTTGGTACAAAGAGGAGGGTCGGGACACTGCGCCCTCCGACATAATACCAACCCCCCACCCAGCGTTCCCACTGGGTCGAGACGCGATCGCAGCCGGTATAAAATAACCTGTGCCGGTTGTACGATCATTCTATCTATTTACAGCTTGCGGCGAAGCCCGTATTGCAGTCTCTGCGCTAACCAGTCTCTCGTACTTTCACAACACTCACATTCTTCTCTCTTACAACTCACGGCAAATAGCGCAATCCGCGCAATTAATTCTCTTCTTTCTTCTTTTATAATTCGCAATCCTTGCACCACAGTACTTCTTAGTACGACACCCTTTTGTCTCTCCACCATGCTAGGGGACAAGGAAGAGGAAAAGGAGGGAGAGCAGGGAACGCTCGTGAGGAGCCACCGCCTCGCGCAAGGCGCGAGTATAGTTCAGAGAAGGAGGAAGATGAAAGGGGTTATGGCACATACACGAAGCCTTACTTGCGCCATCCCCCGCCGAGTTAGTATGAAAGAACCTCATCCCTTGAGAAGATGAGGCACCTCCAGAAGAAGTTTGAGGCGCACTACGGCATGCCAACCACCTCTTCCCCTCCATACTCACCTAGAGTTCTCAATACGCCTGCGACAAGTTGGGCTTTAGTGTCAGTTGCTTCACCTCCCAATCCCTGAATCTATCTCAAATTCCCTTTTCATTCTCTCTTTGACCTCTTCCCATGTAGTGGCCTCTTCCATTAACTCCTGAACAGCCAACCTCGAGTCAGTGTCACAATAAGATAGAAGGTGCTTAAGTCACTGCTTATATGTCCAGCCATAACTGAGCCCAAATAATTCGTACTCATCCAATAAATCGTTTACTTGAGGTCCTCTAAAACATGAAATTCTCTCATCTGGCCTCTTTGCTCTTGCGATATCTGATCCTCCTTTGATTGTGTTGACTCTCTCGACCAATTGTTGTATAACCCCAACCAAGGCTTCTTCATTGCTTCCTGCGGATGAGCTAGGTCTTGAACAACCAGCCATCTTGACCATAGATTTTCCCGGATACTTTCTCCTTTCTTTTTGTCACTTTTGTCCTCTCTTTCCTTATTTCTCAATCTCTCACTCTTCTCGCAAGGGATACAGGCTCGTTTCTCTCTTCTCTTGTTTGCTCTACCCCTTGAGAATTTTGTATATAAAGAGTATATGCAATAATAGACTGAATAGTGATCAAAGGCAAAGCAATCCTTCTCAGTCTTCCAATGTAATTTTCAATAAACTCTCTTTCATCGTCCTTACTCAATCTTTTATTATACCTTTTTATAGTACCCCGAATCATAAAATATCGAGTCCAGTCTATGATCTCATAATCAAATGGCATAGCTTACAACCCGTTATCGATCCTTCTGGCGAGAGAGACTCGTTCCCTAGAAGTGTGGTATGATATTCTCTCAGCAGTTCTCACTTTCACTACCTTTAATAAATAGCTTATCTCAGTCTGATCAGTAACAATTCTCAGGGCAGAATCTCTCATTCGATCAAAGAAAAGCTGCAAGAACTCAAACTCATCGAAGGTAAAGAAGTTTCTATCAGAGACCCGAAGAGTCCCTTCTACCTTGATTATTCTTTCTGCCAGTACAACCTCAAATGTTAACTGTTCAACCAAGTTGGGCATCGTTAATCATCTTAGAAAACATCTGAAAGATAGATCTCAGGTTGGACATAATCAGGAATTTCGAACCTTTGTTCAAAAGTACTCAGAAGCAGGGATTTTATCATCACAGGAGAGTCTTTCTCCCTTGCTCTACCAATCTCATCAATAGCCTCCAGCAGAGGCATCCAATCTCTCATGTCTTTGAATCCCTCAGCAATTGAGAACTCAGGGAGCCTTTCAAATTCCCTTACTCCTACTCCCTCTGTTACTTTCCTTCTTAGCTTCTCTAACCATTCTTTTGTTCGTTCAAGATTGACATACGCCCCTTTTAAATACTCCAAGTAGTCAACTTCCTCCTCTAGACAGGTTGAGGAGTAAACCCTCACATCCAAACTGTCAGAGTTCAGAAATTTAATTACAGGAATATGAAATGCTATATGTCATTTCCCACAAATCTCATGCCTCAGGATTACAAAGGGATTACCATCCCCTGCCACCTCATAAAGTTTACCCCTCTCAGTAGTTATCCTGGCTACCGAGAGTATCCTTCTTGAGCTCTCTTCACTTTCCATAAAAGATCTATCATGGCTGACCAATTGTGTCTCGAGAATGTAAGTCCTTCAACAGGTGGAGATGGTATCCCAACGAAAGGTCTGACATAGGTACTAAAGGAGAAACTCTCTCTCTCTTGCTCTAACCTTCTCTTCTCATCATGCACAAGGTTTGACGCTCGCTGCCAACACGTGTTTTTTCTACATTTTTCAATTTTTTGTTTCGGTACATAAATCTCAATATCATACTCATCAAGATCAATAAAATAGCAGGTAAGAACATACAGACTGTCTTGTTCTCGCCCTGGTTTCTTTATGGCTTCATATCTTACGATCTCATAGGGGATTACGACTCTCCTCGTTATAGAATTAAGGGAATTTATCAGTTTGTCTGATTTAGCTTTACTCAACCCTTCATGGCCTCTTATCAGTCTAAGTCAGGGTTTCTCTCTTGAGGGTACATAGCGTCGACTCATTTGACTCTTTTGTCTCGTTTCACTCTCAAAGCAAACTCAACCACCGTAGACCAATTTTCTCTTGACAAATTAATGTCAGGCAAGGGAGGAGCTGGAAATCCTTCAAAGACAGTAAATCGAGTAGATCCACTGAAACATTTGTTTTCCCTCTCAAGTCTCTCTTTCTCTCTCAGTACAACCTCTTCAGTAAATCCCCAGCATCTCTCATACACCGCTTCAATACTTCTTTCCTTTGGAACATAAATTATCACATCATATGTATCTAGGTCTGTACAATAAAATATCAGTACATATGCTCCTGCTCCCATCCACTCTCAACCATCTCATATCTGACAGCCTCATAAGGGAACCTCTCTCTTACTCAGAGTATTCAGTGACCCTAGAAGGCACTCGACCTTCCCTTGACTCGGACCTAAACCTATGTCAAATTTCAACCTTCTCTGTTTGATTTCCTCTGTTGAAGTCTCTTCAGTTTTCATGACCACCAGTTCATTTCTCCCACTTCAGTACCATGCTGATAATTGGCAACCAGTTGTCATCACAATAGTTGTCAGGTATAGGAGGGATCGGAACAGTCTCATACGTTACTGGCATTACACCTCACTCCACTCTCTTCTTTTGCTTGATTAGGTCTGCTTTCTCATCATAACGAGATTGGATTGCAATTTCTCATAACCAATTGAAGACCTCACCGTCGTCACAGTCTCCCTTCTTGACATAAGGACGGATATCATAGATATCTCCCTCTAAGAAGTGAGCCAGCACTACGCTGATGGCCGAATTGCCAGAACGGTAGACCTAACAATGTTCATATTGATAGGGGAATATTCCTTTGGTAGTCACTTTCAAGAGTTCTTTCAATGCATCAAAAGTTAGCATTCTTGATGAAGTCTCCGAGCTCATTGATTCTTGCTTTCCCTTCTCAATGTTCCAAGGATATCATAGGCTCATGAGGCATACCTTAGATCAAGCCCGATTCTCTCTGGTCAATAATATCAGTCTCCTTTTCCAGTCCAGTGTAAGACTCAGTTAGCAACTACACTTTCCCAAGCGAATGACAACTCAAAAAAATATTCCAAAATGAGTCTGGAAAAATTCAGAATTTGTCAAAAGTTCTCAAGGCCTAATCAAAGCTTAAAGCTGTTTGCTGACCTAGGCTCGTTCCATACACGAAAATTTTTCATGTCCCCGGCAACGACGCCATTTTTGTCGCACTTTTTTCCAGTCGGACCGCTTCGAGCGACCGGAAAGCCAACAGGCTGTCACGCAGGATTTTTGGATGTTTTAATTGCAATAAATTAAATAAATTAAATAAAGCAAATCCCTTCCTGTTGTGTGCGTCCGGCTTCGAGCGAGACCCTTCAATTGCGGTCTTCGCTGGTCCCTGGTCTTAAGAATCTTTTATTTTGATTCGGAACAACAGAGAATCATGCAAATAACAATCATGAAGTTTCTGGTGTGTCATGCATGCATTAATTTTATCAATTTACTAATTTTGAGAACTGCGACAGTGTCATCACGCAATACAATCATCAAGCAAGGCAGTGCAAATAAGCTAGACTGACTGACTTGAGCAATGACAAAGTTAAATGAGTAAACAATGAGAACTCATAATAGTCTCAGAAAGTACATATATAGAGGGCATGGCCAGCACCAGTCAAGAGTCCTCACTCATCCCTCTGAACCTCACACTCAATCTCTCATTTTGTTGTCTGTCGTTTGGGCTTCTTGCCATGTCTCCGTACTCTCTGAGTCTGTGGCCTCTGAATGTAGAGTCACCTAAAGCCTGCTAGTTCCGAGCACTTTCATCCAAGGTACATAACCCGAAAGTCAATCATAGAGCAGAACTCTTCCCATATTGTAGGTAGGTAGGGTCTGGAGAAAATCCCTCGTCTAAGATGCGGGAACTCTGATGGCTCTCTGACTGCCTCGTAGTCGATCGTGGCTGGAGAAATGTACCTCTTAGCGAGGTCAATCAGGTCACCCCAGTGAGAACCGTCTGTCAGAGTAAAAGGTACTGGAGGCTTGGGATAGTCGGCGTAGAGCTTGGGTCCAAAGCTGCGGATCAGCTTGATACCACTCTCGTCTAACTCTCTTTCCCTCTCCTCAAAGTACTTGGCTGCTGCAATCTAGACTGCGTCAAGGTGCTCGTGGTTCTCTTTCCCTTTCCTCACATAGGATCTCAAGTCATGAATGGCCTCTCCAGCGAACACAGTGTGAACTACAAAAACATACAGCTCTTCTTGCCTGAAACGAACAACACTACCATACTGATACCGGAAAGAGTCCCTAGAAGCAACTTGATTGAGGCTAGAGAGAAAGGCCTCAGGGACAGGGAGCGACTATACTGTACTCATGTGGTAAAAGATTTTACTGTTAGTTTCCAATAATTCCCTCGGCTCACCCGACTCCACTGAACGATGTATTTTGGATTGCCTCTTTTGCTAGTCAGACCCCGATGGCTCAACGTTCTCTCTGAAAGTTGTTTGGTTCAGACTGGAAATTGTATGTCCTTCTAACGATTGAATGTCGGTTGAGTTCCAGTCAGGTGCTGAGTGAATGTTACTTGATTAGATAAAGTTTTACCCAAACCAACGGAATGCTCGGTTGGGAACCGAAAACCGATTGATTGCTGATCTGGAAACTGACTGATTGCTGATCTGGAAAACTGATTGATTGCTGATCTGGAAAACTGATTGATTGCTGATCTGAAAAATTGATTGATTGCTGATCTGGAAAACTGATTGATTGCTAATCTGGAAAACTGCTCGAAACCGAATGCTGTTGAAAGTTGTTGACTGAGAACTGAGTGTTGCTGAGATTTCTAACTGGGAGTTTTCTTTCACGACTGGCCCCTAAGTGTTGCTACGCGACTCCCACCAAGTCAGTTCATTCTAGTCATGTCACAGCAGTATTGATTAAGTATTCCTCTCTTTCCTTCCTTATTATTAATTCTTAATGGCCTCTCGTGCTTAATTAACAGTTTCCACGGAGGAAAGCGTGTTGTGCAGTTTTCCATCAGTTCCGTAGAAATAGACAACATACTCGATGAATGTTTGCTCCCTCACCGTCTCTAGTGCCTGGTTTCTCATTACCTTCACATAGTGTAGGGCATTTTTAATGGCATCCTCTTCCCATCCTTCCATCTTTTCTTTACAAGCCCTGTATCTCATCACCATTATCTCGGAGTCCCCCATGATTTTCTCTCCTTTCTGTGTTTTCTATGCCCTGGCTTGATGAAGCACGTAAGGAGAGACGACTGTTATGTTTGCTTGCGCCTGGAGATGTGGCGCGTCGTTTTTCTCACATGGCTTATACAGGATGGTACGACAGCCGCCGGCCTGCTAGTGACACAGGCATTGCCCACCCACGTGGCACGCCTAGCAGGTCAGTAAAGAACTCGCACAACAATTTTATCTTATTGCCCGATTGAAGAGGCTATCGAATACAGAGATCTTCCAGGTCTGAATTTTCACGACAGTCTGCGAAGGCCTCTACTTAACAAAACATCAGACCAAGCTGATAATGATCCCTCCCTGTCGGTTTTAATTGGATGCTGCATCGTTTCCCCTAACTCTCACTTTTTGCCCAACGTCCCCGGATCAGAGTCAGGTCAGGGTAGGACCATCGGTATGGAGTAAACCTCTGGGCACCTGCAGAATTCACCCCTCATCCCGTTCTTTCAGGCTCTTCTGAGATTCAGGTGGGAGGACTTATTTGAGTGAAGACAAAATTATTTTACACAGCCCCCCCCGCGAGCCTTATGACTCTTCACTTTCAAGGTAAAAGTAGAGAAAATCAAAGGTTTTCCTTCTTGACTAGTCTATCAGAACCAAATTCATCAAATGGTGGATAGTATGTCACCACCCTGAGCCGATTGGCCAGTCTCCCACCTCTACTCAAAGCACTAATTACCTGTATTAATCTCCATCGAGGAGGAACTTAGCGATCAAATAAGCAATTATTTTCAACTGTCTTTTCTTTCCCCTGTGGCTCATCACAAAGACTCAGCATCCGCGAGTGGCTGATATCCTTGAGCCCAAAGCCAGGTAAAGTGGTGAACTAAACTTGAATGTTTATTTCACTGAACAGTGCGTGACTTCGCAATCTTTGCATAAGAGTTTACAGATTGGGGGTGGTATAGCAGCCTTTACGCGATCACACTCACGCGGGTATCTATAATTATCATAGTCGTCTGGGCACTAACACACTAGCATGATTACTCATGCTCTCATGTTAGCATCTGCAGGCCCACGTGACGTCTTGCCAGAGTACCTGCGTACTCGTTCGGTCGCACATTCGTGCAATCGTACAAACACACACCGATTCGTAGCACCGAAGCCTAGTCTTTCGGCTACAGAGTTTTATAGGTTCTCCAGCCGTATACTCTGAGCGCGTAGAACCTTGTTAGTCAGAGAACAGGAGGTGTAGCTCAACCTCCTCTTTCTTATACAAATCTCCCAACGTTATCACTTGGTTCAAGCGCGCCACCTCATATCCCTCCGTGTGGAAAGGAGTCAAARAGATCATCTAATACAATAACCAAAATTAGTTGTAACTCGAGTTCAAGCTCACAAGCAGGAAGACCAATCATAAAGGGAACACTCAATCTTCCGCGAGTTCTCACAAAAGACTTACGATCCAAGGTTGCTTTCCTTTGAGAGTGCTTGAGCTAGTGGATAGGACTCAAGTATACATCGACCTACCTCTACTTTTGTCACCACAAAGGAGTGATGGTTAACATAACCTTTAAATAACTTCTTCGCCTCCTTTCTTCATTAACCAAAAACTTTAATAAACCTGTGTGATTTTATCGGAGCGAGTCACTGTCCGGTACTTCCCTAGTGATTAGGAGCGGCCTCTGTGATCGATCACAAACACAAGAGATGTAAAGGCTTTGCCGATCAATTTACAGACTTATTAATTCAATTGCGCAGCTTGGAGCAACGAGATAGTAGTTGGATCCTAACCTTACCGACTCAAAAGGTAAATGCCGATCATCGATCCAAATGAGGAGGTCTTACTATTACTTTTGAAAACGATCGAACAATTGGTAAGCGCGGCAGAGGGGAAACAGACAACAGAACATCATGGCACACCTCTCTCCCGCTCATATGTCAAGAGTTACCAACAACCAAGATTGCCTTCCCCCCCGTTTAGCAGGCTGCAAGTTAAGACTCCCCTCTTCATTAGCCTTTATACAATTTATCCATCTTTCCTCTTCAACCCAGAGCAACTCGAGTAGCAAAGTCAGGGATACAAGTTGCAATCTGCAAGAAACGTTAATAGCTCTGCGCGCACACAATCGCTTACCGCGCTTCTATCAGCCTACTCTTACTTCATATCGTCGTAAGCAATGGACGATAATGTTCCCTTGATCAGAAGTTGGTCGCACAGGGTCCATGAAACAAGGAAAACTCCCCGTCAGTTCACTCAAAGAGGCAATAATGGTCGAAAACGAGCCCTTACACGAACATGTGTGTCCTGACTACAGAAACATGAGACGTGCGGTGACTGCGAACACTGTCTGGGACGTCAGCAAGGCTGAACCAGAGTCTGTCGTCGCACCCCTTCCCCATTCTTGATCAAACTGCTTAGTCTCCCTGGTCTCTTTGACATGTGCACCGCTGCCAGGGAAAGGAGTAACCCAACGTCCCATCAGCCACTTACCTCCACTTACTAACTAGCTGGGACACACGCTCAGGGCTTCCCACTCATGGAAAAGAACCTGGCATCAGCTGATAGTGATGCAATGGAACCCCTCAGCACACGACACTAGTCAGACACATGACGTCAACAAGTAATGAGGAGAGTCCCTTTCTCTCTGCTGTGTCTGATCCCCTTCTCTTTCCCCTTTTTCTCGGTTGTTTTTCCGCCTTCGTAACAGCTGACAACTCATCAGCCGAGTCCCGCATGACTGTAAGGAACTCAAGGAGGGACTGATCTCTTGACCAGGCTCATATTGAAGACCGCATGCTTAGCGAGAGAAGACAAGTACTCATCTCCTTTCTTGAGGCACACCTTTCACAATCCCACTTGAGGTCGCTATGGTTTGTTCGCCTCTCGACTCGAGCTAACCCCCAGGGCTTTCTTCCACTCGTCCTGCCTGCGGGTGATCTCCCCCTCGTAACCGCCTTAACGCGCTTTGACCCTCTGTCTCACGCCTAGCGGCTCCCGTCTCTTCGTTGTCTCGAGCTGGCCTCTGGGCCACTCTCCACCGATTCCGCAGGCGGGTGGTTCCGTCGCCACTGGTCCCGTCCGTGCCAGGACTGGCAAGAAGGTCGCCTTGCCTTGATCAAGCTCGGATCAAGTTCGTCCAGAACTGTCTTCGTCGGCAGCAAACTCTCACGAGGCGTTGCCTCCCAGGGTAGCATCGCGAGTCACGCTAGGATGACTCTTTTGTCGCTCCCACAGAGATGAAGGGGACGTCAACGAGTAGTCTCTCTCTCTCACCGTTCGCATCCCTCCCCTTCCTGCAAGTCGCTCACACACGTTGACCTATGAGGGACTCCTCTCTCTCTCCGTTACGATCACACACCCCTTTCTTCCCTTTTGCCTCTCGCCCTTTCTGTTTCGCGCCCTTTGGGCCTTTGTCGCCGCGAGCTGGCCTCTGGGCCTTCCTCAACTGGTCGCGCCTAAGGATGGTTCCTGCGAACCTGGTCCGGTCTGTTCCAGGACTGGAGGTCAGTCTCCCGGTCACTAGCCTCGCTCTCCGCCTCTGAGTTGCGGTCCAGGTGCCATTGCTCTCGCTCCACGGTGTCCGTCGAGGACCCCCTGTCCAAGTAAGTGACTCTCATTTTTATTTCTTCAGTGACCCCATCTCGTAGGCATCTCCTTTTTGCGCGGTCCCTGGCCTCCGTAATCGCCATCTGCAGGCCTGGGTCCGCTCTTATCTCCTCCTCTCGTCCGCCTTCCACGTTTATCCTTAGGTTTGCCTCTCGTCTGTTGTAGCTATAGTCTAGTATAGCCATCACAGTAGGCCCATCTCCCGACATTCGCTCCCACCTGCGGAGCGACTGGATGCGTCTCGGTCTATAGTCGTATAGTCCGTTGCTCGGCACCATAGCGAGCCCTCCCGAACGGACAGCAGATACCCGGCTACCCACATTCAGAATAGACAAGCCTTAACACTTTACACACACACTCGCAGACAAGACTGCCCTACAATCACGCTACAGCACAGTCCTCCCACTAGTCTGCCCACAACCAGCACGACGAGATTGCTCATGCCCCGGGTGTTGGAGGCTCGTCCCTCTCTCTTTTATAAGGTCACCACTCACCGCGAGTCTGGCGCTCTAAACGAGGGGTTCAAGCGACTCTCGGTGTTTCTGCATTTTGATAATCTGTAATTTGTAAACTAATAAAATAAGATAAAACAAATAAAAACAAAAGGAAAATAAAAAGGCAGTACACCAACGGTCGTATGTCCAGCCATTGAGTGGAAAAGACCGCAAGGCTTAGCGCGATGGTCCCCTAACGGAACACTAGCGGTCGCACCTCCCTCTTCAAAACAGGCTATCGGTCCACTTCTACCGGGTACCGGTTTCCGATGGCAAGGAGGGGGTTTATGACCTTCCATGGGGGTGATAAGCTCCCTACCAATGCGGCCGCGGGTCGCCCCTCTTTTGGGGTCCTATCGTGCGGCACTCAGTCGGCAAAATCAGACGCAGTGCGATACACGAAAGGTCGGGCTAGCCTAGGCCACTCGAAATATTAAACAAATTTCGAAATTCGAACCGTTCGGCTTACCACGAAGTGACAAAAGGAAGAATTTTTTTTTTTTTTTTTTTTAACAGCAACAAGGCTCTAGTCTATTGGTGGGGAGCATCACCTGCCGGGAATCGGGCCCAGCGTCCCACACAAGAGAAGGGGAAGAGGGAAGAAGGAAGAGGAAGGGGGTATCAACTCTATCGTAGGATAGAGCTGCCAGTGGCAGAGGTCGGTCTCAAGCGAGATCAAGAATTTTATTTAAAGGGGGATCAACAATAGTTTTAATGGTAATATAATAATAATAGTGATAACTGTAATAAAAATAGTAGAGAAGAGAAATCCATCACGGCGCAGCGGCAATAAACGTTGAATTACCTCGAACTAAAGCCTAAGGTCCAAATCGGCCACAGACCCGACGCATGGTTTCCCTTCATTTTTTTTTCTTTTTATTTTCTCTCCCTTTCGTTGAACTGC
>BFEA01000222.1:2262585-2277578 GCA_003427395.1 Chara braunii
AGAGAGAGGAGGAAACAAAGGAAGATAAAGAATGAAATTGGATTGATCATCCCCCTCCCCCTCCCCTTTTTTATATTGCCATTCAACCATCGACTAAAGAGAGAGAAGGAGAAATAAAGTAACCACAATTTGAAGTCGCACTCATTTGTGTTTCATATTGATCACTTGTATATATAAGTGGCAAAGATGTTGTCCCGAAAACATACATATCACTACATATACGACCACTCAAACCATTAGATATATATATTTTATATACATACATTTTTATATATGTGTATATTTGTGAGTGCGTATATATATAACAGCACACATGGAGGTTAAGGAAAGCGAGAGAAAAATGGAGGGGAAGATATAAACTTTGTTTATAAATCACACATTTGAGCGCYCTTCCCCTCCCTTTCCAAAAACATATTTGTAAAAGATGTACAGACTGTGATTCTTTCCAGCATTGCGCTTATAGAAACACACTTAAAGTGATTCGACACACTATCTGAAAAATGTACCGATTTATTAAAATCTTGAAGTATAGTGAAYTAAGAACTGCAAAAAAAAAAAATTGACCTCCTCATGAAACCTCGACTTATATTTAAAAAAAAATCACAATTGTCTAAGCTAAACTCACGTATGCAAAAGACAAGAAGATAGTTCACTCTATCGAAACTAAATGTAGCTTTTAATTATTGAGCACCACATCTTAATGCTGAATCAAAAAATAAAAGTCAAATCAAAATGAATATTACAATTACAGAGCTATATTTTATTGTCACGATTACAAACCCCTTTAAGTGCATAATTAGTTTTTTTCATGTTCAACAAGTGTCATTCCGCTAAACGATACGAACATTTCATTATTATTGGCACTTTCCATTCCTGCAGGTTGCAAGGACGACCCCTCCAGTTCGCTGCCAAACAATAAGTTTTGCGAGGAACGTTTTTCAAAAAAAGCCTCATCTTTACAACAAGGTGCACTTATTTGTTGTGACGCGTTTGATGGAGAGCGTCGCAATTTCCTACGCAGTATATCATTTTCTTCCAATAATTTGTCCCGCTCTTTTTTCAGCAAGACAACTTGGTCACGAAGCTCAACGATCTCTTCTTCCATTACGAACATTTTTAATTGCACCTTTTCTCCGTGGTCGTTTTTTGTTGATGTTGCGCCTCCTTCGTTGCTGCAAGATATCGTATTTAACATACAAATATTTGCTAGCACTTTATTTTTGTGACGATAAAGGATGTCATCCTTGACGCGCGCGAGCTTATTTGCCAAATTGATCATTTGTCGATGAATGTCGCCCAAATCTTCCTCCACCTTYGTGTCGTCACCCCCTTGATGCATTTCCCCCACTACATTACTCGCATATAAAAATGAATTGTCAAAATTCCTTTACCGCCCTGCACACCAAAAAATCAAATCCACAAATTTCATATCCTCGCATCTAATCTCCCTCYAATACGAATACTATACAAACCCTCTAAAAATTATAATCCGATTGCTCTATCTCCGAGTTTCGAAATACCTCCTCCTCCACGATCTTTTCCCATCCCTCACCCCCTACATTACACGCATATAAAAATGAATTATCAAAATTCCTTTACCGCCCTGCACACCAAAAAATCAAATCCACAAATTTCATATCCCCGCATCTAATCTCCCTCCAATTCAAATACTATACAAACCCTCTTAAAATTCTAATCCGATTGCTCCATCTCTGAATTTCGAAATGCTTCCTCCTCCACGATCTTTTCCCATCCCTCACCTCCTTTCGCCACATCATAGTGCAAATTTATTGGTATTTTCTCCCCTCTTAAAATTCTTGCTCGACCTTCTTCTTCGCTTTCCCGCACCTTCAGGCTGCTTGCAAGCTCGATAGTTGTAATCATACCCGTCGATGGCATACTGGTGGAACAACCTGAAACAGGGAACTGTGCATAAAGGCACTGCACACGTTGCGCATGTTTGTGTAATTCGGTGTACTAACCACCCGGGGTACTTCCTTTTCGTTAACGATGTGCAAACTACACAGCTAAGTGCAGGATGTCTACCATTTACATTCGGTATGGTCAACCCTGGATAGTGAGCATCTGTGAACCTTCCTGGGTATTGGGACTCACTGGAAACAGCCACTCGAGAATCGTCGTAACGGAGTTGTGGAGGAATGGATGTTCCTGTTAAATAACATGCTACCAATTCCTTTTGCAATTCCAAACAAAAATTCKCGTGAGACTAGACAGATGCCCCGCCTACCTTCTTCAGGATGTAAGCATTTGTAATGACAGCATCCAACCTCCCCCAGAGATATCGTGGTCACGACCGTCTCGATGTCATCATCTCTTCGCATCCTATTCGTCCATTACACATTTTGTTGAACGAATCCGTTGCGTGCATGTGCTTCGAATAAAATGTAATACATTCGGGTTTCGTCGTAACTATTTTCTCCCCTCCTACACACTTTTCCTCCTTAATAGGACGACAACCGTGTGATGTAGAAAGAAAAGGTATGGTATTCGTTCTCTTCTTCCACACACAAGCGATCATGCCTGTGTGTGGTTGATGCACATATGTCCACCACATTGAACCTTCTGGAACATTTTCGTCTAATCTCAAACTCGATGGAAATCGCAATGGCGGCCTTTTCATGCCTACAGACTTTTCCGTCGGTTTTTAATACGGCAGTTTCACTGGGCCCGTCGCTAGAATTCCCTTTTCCGTCTTCAACAGTTGGAACAAGCGGGCTTCAGCAAAGGCTCTATCCATCACGATTACGTACCCTTTACCCAACGCATGCATTCTATCGTAAACCACTCTCTGATACATGCCTAAATGTTTTCTTTCCAATTTTGCACCTTCCGATCTCGGTGTTGCCGGCTGCTTATGAACACAATCGTAGACATCGAAATCAAATTGATATCGTGTGGCACAATCGTTCAGACTCCACTCTTGAATACCCTCAGGGTGAGGTTTTCTTTTATTTACTACCTTGACAGGGCAAAAACGATTCTTCGTGGGGATTGTTCTCTCGTCGAAACATAACACGTTTCCAGGATAAAAATACCTTTGAGCGGCCGATCTCAATTTATTTATCAAAGGTTCGAGTTGCCACAATCGATATGCTCTCGTGTTCTTTTCCTTCGGCCTATCGCTCGAATCTCGCAAATGGAGCATTATTTTCATGTCCTCAAAACAAGTCTTGCTCATCACTCTTCCGAAATCGTTATATGTTACTGCACCACATGCTCCACTTCTCCAGTAATCGTTCATGTTCGGCAATCGATTAAAACCCATTGCTATAACAAGACCGAAAAAATTTATCATTTCCAACCTCTCCGTCGGTCTCCATGCCCTTGGCTTTCGTGATTCTCTCCTCACTTCTTCTAGCCGCTGCTCTGCATACTCGTTCGTCTCCTTGACGATCATGTCGAAAACCTCTTGTGGCCATAATCTAAAAAACACAGCTCTCGGTGACATGTCTCGAATTCCTTCCAAATTTTTAATCCCGGAACGCAGATTGTCAAATTTGTATTTGTCTGAGTCCAACTGCAAAATACTCGCTCACCATGTCGTGATTCTCTTGGTCAATATTCTCAGCATCGCGGAAGTGGGAGCGTAAATCYACCCAATCAAGGCATATATCAGTAATATCCTCCACGTCTGCATTTCTTATTCCTTCCTCCTCCTCCTCCTCTTCACTTGATTGTACACAAGCTTCATCCCCCATATTTTGATAATGTACACTTCTCTCTGGACTACTCGTCTCCCCTACATACGTTTCACGCCCTCCTTTCTGCATCTCCTCAAGGCTTGACTCTCATATTTCTCTCCTTTCCTCTCTCTCTTCCGAAGCTGGTGACAAAGAAACTATATTTTGTTCATCTTCATCCTCCACGCCGGGAAGAACTTGATCACCATTGTCATTTTCATAACTTGCTATTGATGTTCCCATCAACCCTTCTGTGTCTTCATTTCTATCCTTCCTCCCCCCTCGCAATTCTGACACACATCCAGTACTCAACTCTTCCTGGCTGTTTTTCCCCTTCTCAGATTCTAGCTCGAAAAGTTCTTTTTCACCTTCGTCTTCTTTGTCTTCCCCAATGCCTTCCCCCTTCTCGCATTTTCCTTCATCATATTCATCTTCACCACCTTCATATTCGTCATTTTCATTTTTATCATCTGCTTGCACATCATCGTCATCATTCAATCCTTCAAAATCCCATTCGTTATCCCCTTCCTCKTTTTCACCTTCGCCTTTTTTTTCTTCCTCGTCTTTCCCACTTTGACCTTGTCCTTCGTCACATTCTCCTTCTTCGCCTTGCTTTTTATCGCCTTCTTCTTTATCACCCTTCCCTTCATCATCATCCTCTTCCTCTTCATCATCCCCACGCTCTGCTTCGTCACCTTCCTCTTCTTCGTCATTTTTTTCTTCATTACGGTTTTCCGCTTCGTCATTCTCTTTCATTGCATCATCTCCTTCCCCTTCATCACCAGTTTCCCTCGCATCTTCCCCTTCCCCTTCTTCATTATCCCCTTCCCCTTCATCATCATCCCCTTCCTCTTCATCGTCATCTTGCCCTACTTCGTCACCTTTCTCTTCTTTGTCTTTTTTTGCTTCATCATGGTTTTTTTTTTTCATCACTCTTTTTCATTGCATCATCTCCTTCCTCTTCATCACCACCTTCCCTTGCATCTCCCCCTTCCCTTTCGTAATGTTCTTTCTCTTCATCATCCCCTTTCTTTATTTTTCCTTTCTTTTCTTTGTCAATTTTTTCTTCGTCCACTTCTTCTTTATCATCTATCTCTTGATTCCCTTTCCCTTTGTCAGCTCCCGCTTTATCATCTTCCGCCGCGCCGGGTTCCTCTTCTTCGCCTACCTCCTCGTCAACCTCTTCCATACCATCTTCATCTCTCTCTTTCGTTTTCTGTCTTTTCTCTCCATCATTGTTCATTTCTTTCCTATCCTCCCCTTCGTCACCTCCCTCTTCAGCACCCTCTTCCATACTATCTTCATCGCTCTTCCTCCTTTTCTGTCTTTTCTCCTCCTCATTATCCTTTTCTTTCTTATCCTTTCTTTTTCCATTTCCATCATCTGTGAGAACGTTTTCGTTTACTTCTTCTAACTCACTGATCGTTTTAACGTAACGCATTATCGGTCGTCTCCCAACATACTCAGCGCCTACATTCTTCTTTTCCGCAACGAACTCTCGAATGAAATGTCGTCGAAGTTCCCATTTCCCCCCCTTCATGCTTGCAACACCTGAACAAAATTTGCACAAAAGATCTTAACATGCTTATTTGATATTCACTCACATCTATCAAATTCTTTCATCACACAGAACTTTCTAGTTTTGATAGCAACACACATAATTTAAAACTCAACGGAATTATAAAATACTGATTATCACTGTGTGACTAACTATTTCTTACGCTACGAGAAATTATAAAAATTATTGAAAAAAAACGCCCGAAAGTAACCTCCCGGGCAAACCGGGGAGGGCAAACTCGGCAAGCTAACAAAAATGTGTCGAGTCGAGTGTCCATGACCCTCTCGGGCGAGAAGGGGGGGGGAAGGGGGGGGGCGCTTGGCTAGGCCGCGCAAAGGGGCATCCGAGAAAAACCTTTGCTGTTTGTAGCCTCGAAAATGTTTTTTAAGTACTCGTTCTATGACATTATACCAACTATTCTTCCTTTAAAATCTAACAAAGCTTGGCGACAAAGGATCGTATTGATCACTGTGGACGTGAAAATTATCTGTATTACTGCAGAGATATAAAGAACCTTAACGCCGATGGATGACTTGGAGATTGAAAGAGGAGGGGATGAGAAATTACTAAAAATCATGAAAGAGGAAGATTAAAGTCTCTTGGAGGACGATGTGAAATTCTCAAGAAGATATTTTATCAATTTAACTTGAAATATGCATAGAAATTAAATGAGCGAATGTTMTCAAACCAGCAGTACTTCCTTACAAATCAAGCCCCCACACGACCAAACATAAGCAAGTGTCGTTTCTATTTCCTTCGAATGAATATTCCCCAGATGGGAAGGTGAATTCATCCCTGAGTTAACGACACGGCCTTAATATGAAGGAGGACTGGTCGTTGCATTGCATTGATTTTTTTTTTAATTGAGAAAACCATTGCATTGATTTTTTTCCTATGTAGCACGGCATACCTGGCCGGATAATCTGGTTGGATTATCTGGAAGAATTATCGTGGGCTAGGATTATCCGGAAACCCGGATGATTTAAAAAATGGCCAAAAAAAAGCAAAAAAAAAAAAAAAAAAAAAAGTAATACTGCGCATGCAAAATACAATAGAACTATGTTCCTATTTCATAAAAAGCTTGATAAGTCATGGAAGGGTTGAAAGGGGGTAAGATAGGGAATGAAGGGGTTTAGAGGGGGGATGCTTGATTCGTTTTATAATTTTTTATCTAAATATTATTTTCTTTTTCTGTTTTATATTTTTATCTTTTTATCTGTTGAGATATCAACAATGGTCTCAAGCCAAAAGTTGTTTGTATCATTGATGTGAACAACATAATTTTTTTTCAGAATTTGTTTTAATTATTTTATTTTTCGGTAAAAAAWAATGTTTTGCGCAGGGCCAGATTTTTCCATATCCGGAATTAATCCGGAATTTTTATCYGGATTGAAAATTCTGGATAAAATGGCCTGCCTACATAGTTTTTATCTAAATCGAGAAAACCATCCACGTACTCTTCCTTGTCTAATTTCATGCAACATGTATATATATATATAACAGGATATATATTTTTTCACATATTTGTACACCCCCCCCCCCCCCCCTCTTAATTTCATTTTCCAACAGGCAATCGGACATTTGAAAAATGTGATTTTAATAAAAGAGTGATAAATATTATTATGATGATAATACGGCCAATGAATCATGCACAACGTAATATTGAATAATAAAATCAAGTATGATATATGAAAATTTGGTAGTCTTTGTACTTGACACAGGATCGAAGCATGAATGTTAATTGTAGCCTGATAAAAGTAGGTTGAGGTGATAATATCATCACACCACAAGTGACAATAACATGCACATAATCATGCCAACCGCGACATGATAATGACATACCGGTTACAGCCCCTGCATGATCATGCCAACCAGGACATGTGCATACAAAAGTCGAAGTTAGAGCGTGGATCTCATCTCAGTTGAAAATAATGGCGTACCTCATCATACCAACCGCAGTATGATCAAGTAGTGTCAACAGTTGCATCATTGTACCCATCCAAATTACGACCACRTATGGGCACGGACTGATATAATCATCCCAAGTTATATTCATCCTCCACGCCATAGTTCATGAAGGACGGACAAACATTCAATATTCCGATACCATCCACAACAAAGAATAAAAGCAGTCATGTCAACAACTTCGACATAACCACCCCATTCTCAACAAGCTGCAGCTAGCATCGGACGAACTTGGATTTAGCAGTTCCATAACGACATTCGAGTTCCATAACGACATTCGCTTGCTTGTCTTAAGTTGCACTGGCATTTAAAGAACATGGTCTTCCCCATTCTATACCAGTACATCAACAACATAATAATCTCCATCAGCAGCAAAGAACAACCTCCATGTCAACCACAACATGGATGTTACTCTTATTTGCAACTAATGAAAATCATATAGTAGCGAACATTATGCAAAGACACAAATAACTATGACATCAAGGACACAGTTTTCTGTTCTTAATAGTCTGTGGGAACTGCTCACTGATGACACTTTAGGGGTTTCCAAACGAGCAATGACCATTCATGTTGCACCACAATGGCCAGTAAAGACAGACCCCACCAAGCCAATATAGGCACGGTTGTTCTTATCCTGAATAACCATAGCAGCAGAACAAAAATGACCTTGCAACTTCAAAAACGACCCTCAATATTCAATTCGACAAAAATGATTATGCTAGTCATAACAGAATCACTCCGCCTGCAAAACTTTCAACACGACTATACCAACCGGGGATATAGTCATGCGCAACTGTAATGTACCCACGCCATATTGGAAGGCGACGACCATGTCAACCACGACACAATCCCACACCTCCAACAACCCCCACAATATAACCATTCAATGTTGGGATGAAAAAGCCATGTCAACACGACACACTTCCACAACCCAACAACCCCCGCCTTAATCCACTTGTGGTTATCATAGTCGCGACATGCAAAAGGAATAGTACGATAACAGAACGCAAGATATATGGGCGGGCATCAATTGCAAAGATCCAATTCCTATGCTACAACATAATCCATCTGATGCCCCCCTCTCTGATACATATTGTGTGGGATGGACGTCGGCCTACTACAACAAATATATTCGTGCGATCATCGTATTGAATATGACAGATACTATTAGGTGATAGCTTCTTTGACCGTTATTTGTAATCATATACATTCCTATAATGATGTGGGCAAGAGTGCAAGTGGGGAAAGATATTGCTGAGTTCAGATGGAGAAAGGTATTGGCGACACAACTAGGACTTTATGTAAAGAATGATGTGGACAATCATGATGTTGAAAAATGGTTAGAATGAAAAATGAGTGATTGATAGAGGATGATAATTTAGTAAAAACAAGGGATAAAATCGTGTAAGAAAATAGTGTTTTGATTTTATGCTCGACTGGTTCACACAATGAACTACCAGTCCGCACATGACACTCAAGTTCTCTTTGGAGTAGAGCATGTACGTAGTCGTCACCATTGCCCTATTGTTCACTCACGTACCTCTTTGTTCCCTGCCTCCAGAACTCCTCCTGAGTTCCGGCAGAGCTCCCGCAATCGAGTATCGTTGAACACCTGTTTTTTAAAGAAGAGATATTGAAGAAATGACATACCTCGTTATTCCCTGCCTCCAGAACTCTACCTGAGTTCCGAGAGAGCTCCCGCTATCGACACTTAATACTAATCTGCATGTTAGCGGGTAACAAAGCATAACAAAGTGCTATTTCTCTAACCTTTATAAAAAACAACAACATCATTTTGCRACAATTTTTCTTTTGATATTTTTCCTATCATTGACCATTGGAATAACGGAATAACTTTGTCTCAAACACATTAGTACTTCCACTTGCTACTGAATTTTGCAGAGAACCAAAGACCAATTAAAGTTGTTTATTTACAAGTCGCCTTGTTAAAGGCGACACGTTTTTTTTCCCAATGGCGTGATTAGCCAACAAGTCAATGACAAAGTGAACTGCTAAAGTTCGTTATGACAGATTTGAGTCTCAAACACATTAGTGCTTCCACTTGCTACTGAATTTTGCAGAGAACCAAAGACCAATTAAAGCTGTTTATTTACAAGTCGCCTTGTTAAGGACGACACGTTTTTTTTCGCAATGGCGTGATTAGCCAACAAGTTAATGACAAAGTGAACTGCTAAAGTTCGTTATGATATATTTGAGCTTATCGCTAATGAGCACGTTTAAACGTTCTGACTAACTAATTACACACCCGAGCTGATATGATTAGTGCGAACTATTGTCCTTAACCTTTGCGTTACCCTTCATTGTCAACTTTAGATCAACCTGTTGTTGACCCTATAATCTTTTAGAATTCCTTCAAAACGTCCAACATAATTTCTGCATGAATAACCTTATCTTCTGCCTTTGGACATTTCTCTTCCTCCTCTGCCAACTTAACCTCCTTCTCAACCTCGTTTGAGCGACCTACCGAAATGCTTTCCACATCCTCGTTTGCGAGATGCCCTCCCATCATTGCTTTCAGCAATACCTCTGCTACTTGAAACRCTTCATCCTTCGTGATCCGATCTTCCAATCCCGCCCTCAACACAGACATTATCTACTCAAACTCCTGTCGGTGAGTATCCTTATCTAAATTCCTCAGTTCTTCTTGTAAAATGCGTAGCTTTACTTCGGCTGCTAGCATATCTATCTTAGTATTGTAAATTTTTGATTCCAGCTGAGTCATTGTTAAGTCTTGAATCACTTCATCTATGTATTGTTGTTTATCCCAAACCCCCGCTTGCTTTTTTCCCCGGCCGGTACATCTTTCACCTTCTTCCGCTTGTCCGTCATCCTCGGTCGCCTTCTTTTTCCGATCGACTGCACTCTCGAGCGATTTGTCTGCCATGCTTGTTTCTTCTTTGGTAGAACTTCCCCCTATCACATAAAATGTATGATCCGCCATAAAAACAAAAAACGAGTTACTCCGGATTCTAACATCATCTACCTGCATAGACCCGACGTAATACTATTTACAGCTATGAAGTTGATGATGAGGTCGCAGATGTGTAAACATCAATTCCCATATAATGTGATAAATAAATGATAAATTTAAGTGACCGACTATTATCATTAATTGGACTGATTACTCATCGTTCATGGTTTCATTGATTCCCCTAATTTTTATCGAGTGAATGAAAGTTGGTTGTTCGAGTGATTGGATATTGTGGAATAATGAACGGGTTGCTCATCTGTATAAAAATATTCGGTCAGTCCTTGAGGGGCTCATGGGCTAATCACTAGGAGATGGTTGACTAACAAGTTGGTGCATCGCCTAACAAATTTGTTCAACAAACTTGTTGACCGATCAGCCAGCCACAACCGCTTAGTCAATCAATAAACCCTAAACCCTAAACCCTGGTTTGTTGATTGCTTGGTCAAATTGAACAATTGCGTGTTCGGTTGACCGATTGTTGCTTTCTAGCACTTCGTTGACTTGTTATTTGCCTGGTCAGATGAGTGATAGGTTCACTGAATGGAGAAGTTAATTGAGTGGTTGACTGAGAAGTTGGAGTGGTTGACTAATGGTTAATTGTAGTTGCCTCATGGTTGCGTTGCTGGCTTACAAGTTGGCCAACTTATTACGAGTAACTGGATGATCAAGCAAAGTGAGCGGTTTACTATATCGTTGACTGTGTGGTTGACCGAGTATTAAGGACATGTCGGCTGAGCGATCGAGTGATAGGTTGACCAATTGTTGTGTTGATTGGTTAACTGGTTCGTTGATTGGTTGACTCATCTGTCCAGGCAACCAACAAGTCGACGAACCACAAAGACAAGAACTTTTGTGGTTCGTTGGTTTGTTGGTTTCCTGGACAGATGAGTGATTCATTGACTGAATGGTTGACCGAGTGGCTGACAAGTTAATCATTTGGCTGACAAACTGGAGAACTGATCGACTAATTGGTTGACCAATTGTCGCACGAGCTGGTTGACTGAGTGGTTGATGGAGTAATTGACTAATGATTGATCAAGTGTTTGACTGAACGGTTCACCGGATGATAGTCTGGATGACTGCAAATACTCCAGCAAATTTAGCAGTTGACTGAGTGGTTGACTAGCAGGTTAACCGCTCGGTTGACTGATGGTCGGTTGCCTTATGGGTGTGAGTGAAGGATTGCTACATTAGTTGCCTTATAGATAGGTAACTTTAATTACTTCGTCGAAGTTTTCTCATGTGTGCTTCATTTGTAGGACGACATTTGTCATTGTCTTCAGTCCATGGTCCAACTCCTTGGTTCGTCGATTTGAAATGTTGTTTTGACGATACTTTGCACACAGAGGAATCCGCCAGGTTGACTTCCAGATCGACAATTTCACTACTGTGTTGTGAGTCACACCAATGAGACCTGTAGCAAATAGCCGACACACCAACCCAAGGCATGATCAATGTGGCGATCATCAGAACCGACAGCAAAGTCCGGTTGCAGCCATGACAACCGCGCCATAACCATTCCCATCTTCAACGGTCAGGAAGTCTCTTCCCGCAGAAAGTACGGCTGTAGCCATTGACAAACCCCATTCTACTGGCCATACGAACATGAACATGCCAACCCAAGGCATGCTCAACTTCTTATCATCAAACCCGATCGTCGAGGACGGGTGCAACCATGACAACCAAGCTATTACTCCTGCCTCGCTCAACAAAGTGGCCCGACAATGGACGATGAGTGTAGCCATGACAACCAAGCCATGGACACTCCCGTGCTGCATTGCGCCGAGGACCAACAGCAGAGGACGGGTGAAACCGTGACATCCACGTCATGGTCATTCCCGTACTGAAAATGAAAACGTCGCTTCCCGCATGAAGACCCTAACCATACAAACGATAATTCCCAACATACGRCATATATCAACATGAACAGCCCAAGGCATGGTCAATGTTGTCATCATGAAGCCAAACAGCCACACATGAATGCAGCCATGACAATCAAGGCATAGCCACTCTCGTACTCAACGATGTAAAGAACGGTAACYATCGTAAGAGCCAAAGCAGTGTCCTTCCATAACAGAAAGATGAACATCACTACTGAAGGTGGCGTGGTCATTCCTTCAACAACCATTATATCAATAGTAAACAATTGACACACTTAGGTTGATTGGTTGACTGAGTGGATAATCGATCAGACTGATCGGTTGACTGTGTGGATAATCGATCAGACTGAGTGGTTGACTGTGTGGATGACTGTGTGGTTGACTCAACGGTTCACAAATTGGTTGAGCGAATGAGTGATTTGTTAACCGATTGTTGTGTTGTTTGGTTGAGTGGTTCGCTGACTTGCGCGGTTGTGGTTGACCGGTYGGTTGGCAAATTCGTTGTGTGATTGCGTGATTGGTTGAGCGATTGTTGTGCCGATTGTTGTGTGTCAGTTGATTAACTGATTCGTTGACTTGTTGACTGCCTCGCCAGACGAATGATTGGTTAACTGAATGGAATGGTTAACCGAGTTATTGTCCTAGTGGTTGACTGATAAAGCTGACTGAATGGTTGACCGATTGACCAGGTTTCGACGGAATACAAGTTGCTCCCCATTCAAATTCTCCTTTGACTATCGTGTCTTGAAGCTTGGTTGACCGTTTGTTTGACAGTTCACCCTGACCGAGTGCTTGGACTGATTAATAGTGATTGAGCGAGTGCTTGACTGGATGATTGACTAAGTGGATGGCTCACCGATTGTTTGACTGAGTGGTTGATGGACTGGTCGAGTAACAATTTACCGAGTACTTGGCTGGGTGGTTGATTGAGTAGATGACTTAGTGGTCGRCCGAGTGGATGATCCAGCAAGTCGAGTAACGATTTAGCGAGTACTTGGTTTGGTGGACTAATTGGTGTACCAATCCGTTGCAAAATTGGTTGACTAATGAAGTGAGTGGTTAACTGATTGTTGTGTTGATTGGTTAACGGGTTCGTTGACTCGCCAGTTACCAACAGATGACTGAGTGGTGAACTGAATGAAGTAACTGATTCGTTGACTTGTTGGTTTCCTGGTCAGACGAACGATTTGTCAAGTGCATGGAATGGTTGACCGAGTGATTGTCTGAGTGGTTAAACGATAAGTTCACTGAATCCCTGACCGATTGACTGATTGGTTGACCGATTGTTTGACAGTTCGGTTGCCAAAGTGGTTGACAGTGTGGTTGACTAATGATTGACCGAGTGCTTGACTGGATGGTTGACTGAGTGGTTGAATGATAAGTTGACTGAACAGCTTGGATGAATGGTTGTGCCTCATTGGATAATCACTGATTGGTCAAGTAAGTGGTCTACTCAGTAGTTGGCTGAGTGATTGACCGAGTGCTTGGCTAACAAAGTAAGCGATCGGCTGACGAATTGCTTGACCGATTGAGTGATTGGTTGACCGATTGTTCATCGGATTGGTTGAATGAGTGGTTGGAGCGGTTGAGTAATGGTTGACCAAATGCTTGACTGATAGGGTCGACAGATTGGATGACTGATCGGTTAGCAAATTGGTTAAGCGAATGAGTGATTGGTTGACCGTTTGTTGTGTTGTTTGGTTGACTGGCTCGTTGACTTGAGCGGTTTACTTTGAGGTTTACTGTATGGTTGACTGGTCGGTTTGCAAATTGGTTGAGCAATCGAGTGATTGGTTGAGCGACTGTTGTGTCGGTTGGTTAACTGATTCGTTCACTTGTTGATTGCCTGATCAAACGACTGGCTCGTTAAATTGAGCTCTTTACTCTGTGGTTGACTGTATGGTTGACCGGTCGGTTGACAAATTGGTTGAGCAATTGAGTGATTGGCCGAGCGACTGTTGTGTCGGTTGGTTAACTGCTTCGTTGACTTGTTGATTGCCTGGTCAGACGACTGATTGGTTAACTGAATAGAATGGTTAACCGAATGATTGTTTGGGTGGTTGAAAGATAAGTTGACTCAATGGCTGACCGATTGACTGAATAGCAATCTGAGTGGTTGGAGTGGTTGAGTAATGGTTGACCCAATGGTTCATTGATTTGTTTTCTAAAGAGAAGCTGCGTTGAGATAAGCTTCATTGATTTTTGATTGATTTGTTAACCAAGTCATTGACAATTGCAGCGCTTCATTACTTTAACTAACGACAGTTGTAACGAATTTCAACTTATTTGTGTGGCGGGCACATTTGTTTGTTGTTCGACCAATGGCACGTGTACCAAATTAGGACATGCCAGCCCAAGGCATGATCAATGTGCTTATCATGAGACCCGATAGGAAAGGACAGGTGCAACCATGACAACCAAGCCATGACCGTTGCCATCCTGAACGGTCAAGAAGTCCCTTCCCGGAGGAAGAACATAAGCAGGCATTGACAATCCCCATTTTGTCGGCTATGCGAACATGAACATGCCAACCCAAGCCCGATAGTCAAGGATGGGTGCAACCATGACAACCAAGCCATGACCACTACAGTGCTTAACAAAGTGGCCCGATAGTGGAGGATGGGTGTAGCCATGGCAACCAAGCCATGAACACTCCCATGCTCAACGGTCACGAGGCCGAACAGCAGAGGACGGGTGGAACCGTGACAACCACGTCATGGTCACGGCCACTCCCGTTTGACTGAACGGTTTGTAAAATCGATCAGACTGAGCGGTTGACTGTGTGGTTGACTGAACGGTTAGCAATTTGTTTGAGCAAATGAATGATTTGTTAACCTTGACTGAACGGTTTGTAAAATCGATCAGACTGAGCGGTTGACTGTGTGGTTGACTGAACG
>BFEA01000223.1:21212-35489 GCA_003427395.1 Chara braunii
GGGGGGCGGGGTCCTGGGGTTCGGGCGGGCGTGGGGCTGCCTCGCGGGGTCCGGGGGTCGGTCCCCCCGTTGCGGGGGTCCGGGGATCAAATCCCGGCCCCGGCTTCGCCGCCAGGGTGCCCCACGTGACAACCCTGACAACGACGTGTTAGGGGTCTATGTTCTGGTTGTGACAGACCTTTCTTTGTTTCGTGGGTGTTTTCTTGGCTTGTGGTGGGGTGCAAACCGACAGTCTATAAAGTTTTCGATCTGGTGTGGGTGAGTGAATCCGCTTTGATTTTCGTCATAGATACCTTGAGGGCAGTTGTTGGTGTCGACCTCAGGTATCAGTTGTCGAGCCATCGTTGATGCTTAACCATAATCGGAGTTAAGGTGGATTATTACTTACAGTGTAATCAGTCAGGGGACTTGCGGACTTTTGAGGGTTCAGCCTCCTTATGAGTCGATGAAACTCCAACGAAACAGTTTGTCACAACCCCTCGTTTGTTATCCTCTTTTCCCTCTCTGCGTACAATTTATCAAGCATAGCCCTGCATTTGTTGTCCTTTTCTCCCTCTCTGCCTACGGTTTATTGGGCAACTCTGTTTGGCGATAGATACATATATAGATATATGCAGGGTTACCAGCCCGTACGTACGGAGGTCCCTGAGCTAACCTCTGTACGTAAGGGTGTTCGGGGTCCCGTTCGGGGTCCCGTTCGGGGTCCGAACCCGAAGGCGTTCGGCCCTTGCCAAAAATTATTTCGGAGACTAAACATATATTTTTCTGATTTTTTTTTTTGAGTTCTCTACGATGAGAGGTACATGCCTGTAACTTTTGATGTCATTTGGCTAAGCCAAATCCAATTAAAAATCACCAAAGATGGCGGTGTCAAAACGTGCTCTTCCATCCCCACGCAGCAGCAGTACCACCCTTATGGGAAAAACCAGGCGGCCCCCGTAGGTAAAAACTGATCCCATCATTCATCTTGGCCCAGGTGGTCCCTGCGTCCCAGCGGGGCCGCTCCGTCGGAAGAGAATTTGACTGGCCCAAAGGCCTTTTGCCCGTGATGTCGGCCCGTGCCATGGTTGGTGAGTCCCGGCCGGATATAGTAGACCCCTTGTTAGCAGCGTCGGTCCGCTTCATGGTCGGTGTGTCCCTGCCATGTAAAATAACGTCGAGCAATGATATCACCGCGCCGTTCTCCGGCGTGTCGTCTTACCACATGGTTGATAAATGTTGGTAACCCCGTCGGTCCCAGTGTCGGTCCGTCTCATGGTCGATGAAGCCCGGCCAGGTAGAATACTGTCGAGTGGAGTTGTCGTCACGTGCCCTCTGAAAGGAAGTAAAGGGCGGCGTAGCATTGTAGCCGCCCGACAGCAGGCGCCCCCCCCCCATTCTCGACGTCCTCGGCGAGCGAGTATTCGGATTTAAAGGGAAAAAAGTTTGCAAAAGATGGATGACTCCTAATCTTTACCCATCAACCCAAGATCATCCTCTCTGTCTTGCTCGGATGCCTTTCTTTTGTTTTTCCTTTCTCTTTGACTTTCTCTTAGTGAGCTTTGTTTTGACGCCTAAGCGTTTGTCTGGTGGAGTACATCTAACATGCCTGTGGTGGTTTTTTGTTTTTTCTATTGTTAGGGCATTTCTGATGACTTGTTTATCCTTTTTCTTCTTCTCCCTTTTAGTCGTTGCCAAGTTCTTGATGTCGGATTTGGTGTTCTTGGTGTGTTTGCGTTGGATATTTCGGACCCCTAGAAGTTTGTGTTGTGTCTTTTTTGAAAATTGTTTGGAGGATTCTGGTACTTGAGAAGTGATTTGTGCGGCGGCTTTTAATGCATGCCGATTGGAGGACTCCCCTACTTCGGAGGTGGTTGGTGTTGTGGGTTCTTCTAAGGACTCATCCTTCTTCTTACCTTTTTCTGGTTGCGTATGGGTGTCATTTTTTTGCGTGAGTTTTTCCGTACGTGGAATATTTTTTGTTCGGTCTTTAAATACTTTAAGACGGGCGCCAGACACCGGTTCCTTCCATCTTGTGCCGTCTTATTCCTCTATTAAGTAGGCTCCGCCTTCTAGTCTTTTGACCACTCTATAGGAACCCATCCATCTGTTTGCTAGTTTTCCTGTCGATGTTCTCTCTAATGATGATTCATAGAGCAGGACGAGGCTCCCTGTAGGTATCCCTTCTTGCCTGACACGAAGGTTCCTATCCCATCTTTCTTTCTCTTTTCCTCTCTGGATCTTTAATTTGTCTATGGTGTCTAGGATGTTATCCTGAAGAGTTTCGACTATCTGTTTGATTCTTGCGGCCAGCAAATGTTCTCTAGTGGAGATCTCTTCCCAGTCAATCGTTTGCCAATAGTCGATATGAAATTCTATAGGTAAGGGACAATGGCGTCCAAACCATAACGTATAGGGCGGATATCCTGTAGTTGAGCAAACCGTAATGTTATCTGCCCAGACGGCGAATCTCGAATATTTTGGCCAGTTCTTCTCCTTTCCTTCGCACCATTTAGCAAGCGCGTTGACTAGAGAATGGTGCCCTCTTTCTACAGGAGCGTTAGTTTGAGGATGGTATGTTGTGGATAGCGATACTCGTATTCCCGCTCTTTGGAGCAATTCTTGGACTTCCTTGGCCATAAACTCTGATCCCCTATCCATGACAATTTTGCCTACGCAGCCGTAGCGAATGATATATTCAGTCAAATAACCACTAACTGCTTTACCTGTTTTTTCACGTAGTGGCCATGCTTCCACGAATCCAGTCAAATCGTCTCTAATGTCCATAATGTAGTTCATTCCTCATTCTCTGCTGGGCATCTTAACTAAGTCTACGTGTACTTTCTGGCCTATTACTGTGGGATAAGAAGGAAACAAGGGTTCTTTATATTTGACTACCGCTCTTTTCTGGCATTCCACGCATGTTAGACAGTATGATTCTACGTCCTTATATAAGCCGTCCCACCAGTAGAGGTTCCTAATTTTTTCAAAAGTTCCTTTTACTCCTCTTTGTCCTCCGACGATGCCATCGTGAAGTTCCGCTATTATCTCTCGGCGCTCGTCCTCATCACAGACCACTCTCATTGGCATTCCATTTTTAGGTGATCTCTTAAAGAGGTATCCTGCCTTGAGGCAATATTGTTGAGCTTCCTTCCTAAGCTTGTCATCTAATTCGATTTCCCCTATAAGATAACGCCCTATCTTATGGTATTTGCCAATGTATAGATTTTCAAGAAATAAGGAAGTTCCTCCTGCAGCGGGCTCTATTTTTAAGGAGCTTATCTCTATTTGTAAAAATTTGTCAATACCACTAGGCGACCCTAGATCTCTTTCTTCTAGAGGGATTCGCGAGAGACCATCAGCAACTGAGTTCTTAGCTCCGGATATTCGCTCTACTACGTAGTCGAACATCCTTATATGCATGAGTCATCTGGTGACCATTGGATCAGTCAATGAGAAGTCTTTTTGTAAGACAGCTGCCACTGTCGTCGGATCGACCCGCAGTACGAACCTTCGCCCGTAAATATAATGTCGAAAAATATTTAAACAATGTAAGACTCCTAGAACTTCTTTCTTAAATTGTGAGCAGTTCCTTTCGGGTGGTGTTTAAGGTTTTATTTTCGAATCTGATAGGCCTCTCACTGCCGGCCTGATCCTTTTGAGCTAAGGCTTCACCAACAGAGGCAGGTCCCGCATCCGTACATACGACGAATGGGCAGTTTTCCTCGTCTTCGAAGTAAGGTACTCCAAGGACTTGACCTCCTTTTTTAAACTCATCTCTTAATGTTCTTACTGTATCCTCTTGTTCACTCGTCCATTGTCATTCTACTCCCTTGCGCAAGAGCTTTCGTAGGGGTTCGGCCTTTGCAGCATAACCTTTAATGAAATTCCTCCTGAATTCGATCACTCTTAGAAACTGGCGTATGTCAGTAATATGTCTGGGGGGTGTTGGCCATTTCATAAGTTTTTCTAGCTTTGCCGGATCTGGACGTCTGCCATCCTTGTCGCATATGTAACCTAATATCTTTATAGAGGATACCACCCATCTGCTTTTTGTTTCACTGACCGTAAGGTTTGCATCCTCTAATTTCACTAGTACTTTCTTTATATCGTCTGCGTTGGTGGCTACGAACTTCCTCACTCCAGGTCTTACCTCTGTTTCATCTTTGTCGTATGGTCCTTTGATCGTGAAGTCATCCAGAAAAACCTCTACCAGATTTGGTATGAGCTCCCCTAGAACGACGACCATCGCTCTCTTAAAGACAGCGACACCGTTAGTCCATCCCATCGGTACCACCATCATTTGAACTAAGCCTAATGGTGTATGCATCGCAGTTAGATGTCGGTCTCTGTAGTCTAGCGGTATCTCATTATATCCCCAAAAAAGATCGCAGACTGAATAAATTGAACGTCCTGCTGAGCCTTCGGATAAAAGATCCGCGTTTGGGATTGATCCAACATCTCTCACTGTGACCTTGTTTGTTTTCTATAAGTCTTGTATCCATCGTAGTTTGCCGTTTGATTTCCTCATGAAGAACCAACGATTTGAGTAGGCGTTCTCACAAGGTTCCGCTACAAATGTCCTTATCTTCTCCTTCAGGAAGTCTACTATCATCTCCTTTTTCTTTTGCGCACACTTTCATCCTGCATCGTTCTATGGAGTGTGAGGGACCGTATAGATTCTTGCAGGTTTGACATATTGTGGATCTATTTGCCCTCTTTCTGCGTCGCAAAAGACTACTGCCTTGTCGCATGATCTTAATGTGTCTATTATGAGTTCTCTCTCCTTTTGCGTTATGTTTCCGTCGCCTATATCCATTTCCTTTAACCTGTCTTCAGTGATTCTCTACCCTTCAGTGACCTTTCGTTCCCGGATCATCTGAGTAATTTCTTCTTCAGTGATCCCTATTTCCCCGGTCCTATCACGGCTGACCGTGACTAGCTTGACTTTTTGGGCTACAGTTTTGTATCTCTTTCCCCGCCGTGTGGGGGAATTCCTCCAAAAAAGAAAGGTTTATACATCCACCGAATTCCTCGTCGTCAGCCTCTTTCTCATAGACTGTTCCGTCTACCACATACTTAGTTCGTAGGTTCTCAACGTCAATCTTTTTTCCTCTTACTTTATGCGGTCCTAGTGTAAGGTCTTCAGATATCATTTTGCAACTTCGTGTGTTCAGTCGTCCTTTATTTTGTAATGAGATTTGTGACGGTTGTCAAATTCATTCACGGTCTTCAAGGTAAGCCTGCTGCATTGAGGTCCATCGATGGTAACCGTCTGACTTCCGTCTTGTTTATTTTCGGTGGTGGCGTTTACCCGTGTCAACCATGTTCTTCCAAGAATTATTTCTAACGAGCAGTTCTCAACTGTAAAGACGGGCACAGTGACCTCAACTCCAGCAACCACTATTTTGGTTTTGTGGCATACCCCGAGCGCAGGTTGCTTGAGTTTGTTAGCGGATATCATGGTCATAGCTACACTCCTGTCTACCTCTAAGCCAAGGTTTCTGGCCACCTTGTCCTCACAAACGGTGGACTCGGACCCGTCGTCGACTATAGCCTCTATCCCTATGCCATTGACTGTGACATTGAGTTTTCCACTGGCAAGGACGTAAAAGTAGTTGCTTCCGCCTTCATTGGTTTGTACTGGTTTGTCTCCTTCGGTTAGTGTCGTTAGGACTGAGGTTTTTACCTCGTCCTTCTGTTGTCCAGAAGTTGTCTCTTGTAGCGGTACTTTAGTTTTCTTCATCATGCCTATTAATTCGTCCCTTGCCGGGCCACAGCCGACTATGAATTCTTTGAGGGTGATAGGGATTGGCATATCCATGGCCCTTCTTAAAGGTTCTCGTAAATCGACTTCGTCTAGCGAGCTTTTAAGCTGAAACTTCTTGGCTGCTCGTTTTCTAGGGGATTGTGGTGACTTGGGCGACTCAATTTGGTCGTCTGTCATAGGTTGATCTTGATCCTCTTTCTTTGTGTTGCTTGACTCGCCGACCTCGCTGATGCCATGGGTATGTACGTAGATTTCTCCGTTATTTTCCGCCTCCTCAAACTTAATGGATGAAATTCTTATACCTGGGCTTTCTAGTGGTTCGTCGAAATCATCTTCGAAGGTGACTCGGGAGATTTTGGCTGGTGATTGATCCTCGGATTGCTTCCCCTTTGCTTCATTCATCCTCCTCCTTCGGATGTCCACATTGATCTTCATCGAGGGTAGGAAGGGTACCGGTTTGCCTTCATTAGCCCAGATGACGTATTTTCGATCGTCGAGTTCAATGATGCCCTCTTTTAGTGCGTCTAACATTGCTTGGCAATCTCTTTTGCGGTGGTCTTCGTCTCCACAGTATATACATGCTTTATCATTCCACGTTCGCTTTGGGCTAGGGTTGGTTTTGTCGCGTGTGGTCCGGACAGGGGTTTCCTCCTTTCTCTGGTTATTACTTTGCAATCTCTCTACTGCCGCCTTTAGTACTTCTATCTGTCTTGCCATCTCCTCTTCTCGTTTGTTTAGTCTTTTTGCCTCTATCTCATTTTTTGGCTTCCACCTGTTATCCTTTGTATTTGACCACTTGGAGGTTCCCCATTCCGCGTCGTTTCTTTTCCAATCACTCCTGTTTCCTTTCCTTCATTCGCCCTCGTTTTTGGCTGTGTCCCCTCTTCTAGGTGAGCTCACGTAGGTGTCCCTTCCTTCGGTTTTGGGTCTCCTATCCTCGAACGACGATTGTCCTCCTCCTTTTTCTGTGGTTACGCCTTTTCCTAGGTTGTCAAGAACCCTCGCGAGGTGTGCTTTCGCGCTTTAGCCTTTGGTGTCATGGGTTAAAGCTTTGACTTGGCTGAACGTTACCTTAGAGGGAAGATCCCTCATAATCTAGTCTCGCTTTTCTCGAGACAGAAATCCTAGGAATATTCCGCACCTTTCTATTTCGCTCATAAATCCACCTTCTACTAGAGGATTCGAAGCCTTCTCATATATCCTTGTGAATGCTACTAGACTCTCGTCCTCCTGTTTTTTCATTTCTTTGAGATCTTCTATTGAATAGGATGTTTCATCCCATGCGAAGATTCTTGTAATTCTTTCTCTGAATATTAGCCAACGCCAACTGTCCGGAATGGTTTCTCCGACTTCGCGATCTATCTTGGGGGCTGTGTGGTGGAGTAGATTTACAATCATCTCCTGATCGCTCCATTCCGCTCTCATCCCCAATACCTTTCAGTCGTCTAAGAATTCTGAAACATTCTTCCCTGTAAAGATTGTTTGGATTCCGGACAGTGCCGGTAACTGGAAGGTTTGTGCTCCTAGGAAGGGGGATACGTAAGAGTCTGGTGCGTATGCCATTCTGTAAGGTTGGCTCGTGGTTTCCCTATATGGTTCTCTTGTACCGGGATCCGAGAATAGGGCTACTCTATTTCTGTTTATAACGTCTTTCCTCCACCCTTCACTCTTGGAAGTGTGTTCCTCGAGTTTTGTGGCTGTAGTTTCTAACTCTTTTAGGACCTTCCTCAATTTTTCGACGTCCTTTGTGACCTCAGTTATCATTTTCCTAATTGGGGTCCTCGTCCTTGATTCTTGTGTTTTGACTTCGCCGCCTATCGAAGATAGATAGACTCCTTCCGCATCCATATTTTTTTTTTACTCTTCCAGAAGTTGATCCAAGGTGACTTTAACTTTTTCCGTTGATTCTTCTAGTAGCTCTTGCAATGTGTTGAAGTCCTCGTCTTTCCCTTCAGCTTTGACGACTAAGTCGGTAGCTAAAGCGGTTTGTAGGTAGCGTGAGTTGGCCTCTTACGTATTTAAGGATATCCCATCAACTATTACGTTGGTGAGTTCTCCTAGAGCTCGAGCGTCCTCTCTTAATTTTTCTACAGATGTGGCTATCATTTCTCTCCAGGTGCGTGGGATTGTTTGTCCGCTAGGGTTGACAGTGAGGATTTGTATTTTTACGAAAAAAAGCTCTCCTGCAGCTTTCCAGACGGCATACTTCCTAGCTTCTATTACTGCTTTTGTGGCGCACTGGGTTTCCTCTTCTTGGCTTAATTGCTCATTATGTACTGCTTCCACTAGGGCTCGTACTAAGGACCCTTCTGTTTCTGCTCTGCCTGAGATACTAAATTTTTGCCTTCTAGGTTCGACATTAGTCATTCCTTTGTTTGTTTGTGTCTTCTCGGTCTTGCTTCAGGAGTCTGGCAATGAAATCATTTTGCCATCCTATAATGTTCTCCCTTTCCTCTCTATAGATTGCGACAAGACGTTCGACGTTTTTTTCCAGTCTATTTAAGCCGGCTTCGTCCGTAGAGCCATGCTATTCGTGGTATTTTGCTAGCGACTCTTCGACCTTYMTCTCAATTRGGTCYAAGTATGTTTCTAGGATGGCATCAATTTTTGGATCTCTTCCCCTTACACGTGTGTTCGTGCTTCTTGAATTGTCTCTTCCTTCTCTATCTCGCACTTCATCCATCCCTTGGCCTAGATCATCACGCTGTAGGCTATGCGATTCTCTGTTCTAACTTGTGCTAGTGCCCTTGGTCTTTCGCGGTGTATAGCTTCTTGTGCCAATCGCCGACAATCTAATGTGTCTAATGGTCTAGAGGTTCGGATCCGAATAATCGAAGTTACAGTCTCTGCGAAGGATACCCGATTCACTTCCTCTTCATCAGTTATTGCTCTAGGCATTATTGAGTTCGTCTTGTGCCCTCTTCACCTTCCATACGAGGTCTATTACGGCTGACCATTCATTGTTAGCGAGCGTAAGCCCTTTAACTGATGGCGACGATATTCCAATGAAAGGCCTAACGTAGGTACTCCACGAGAAATTCGCCCTTAATTGTTGGAGTCTCTCTTCTCGTCATGCACTATGTTCGAGGCCCGTTGCCAATAACGACCTTTTTCGTCTTCCTTAAACCTATGTTGCGGCACGTATATTCCCACATCATACTCATCAAGGTTGATGAAGTATTAGGTGATGACATACATACCATCAATCCCCCATCCCTTCGTATCTCGCGATCTCATATGGGATCACTGCTTTCTTCGATATAGAGTTTAGGGAACGGACCGACTTCCTTGACTTTCCCTCCTCTAGCCTCCTACATCTCCTCATCCTTTGGTCAACTCCCTTAGCATGGCTCCTAATTGTGCTCTTGATCTTGGAAACTCTCTCTCTCTTAGTCTCCATTGCACTACTCCTCTACTGCCCTCACGACTCCAATCAATCTTCCTCTGTCGTCTTTTATCTCGTGCTCACCTTCTACTCCAAACAGGCTTGTGTCAAGGTAGAGTTCCCCTTCTTAATCTCGTAGGCAAGAGACTCCTCTCTTAATCTCTATCAACCCTGTTTCATTAGATCGAACTCTCCTACAGATCGTCGTGCCTAGAGTACGCAAATCCTCCTGGGTCCATTCCGTCAAAAGTCTGAGCAACTCTTGTGATCTCCACCTATCATGATTGCGCTGTCTTAGTTCACTGGATATATCCCCTCCAAGCTACCTATTCTCGTTCCCTCTGACCATTCGGGTTATGGTGCCGGTTTATGAAATCAATTATTAAACCTCGACCGATCCCTGTCAATGCTTCGTAAGGAATCCGCGGCCTAGGCAAGTCTTCAAATATCCTGATTTCGGTACTCCAAGCGATTTCTTTCTTTAAGTAAAAAAGTTTATCCTTCTCGTCTTTCACCACTTCTCTCGCTCTTTGCCAGCAACGTCCATACACTAAATCTTCCGACCTTTCCGTTGGTAGGTAAATGCCTACATCTCTTACCTCAGTCCCTAGGAAGCGCGCGGTCATAACATAGAGGCGGCTCAGTTCCCATACGCTGTCGACCGTCTCATAGGCCTCCACCTCATACGAAAACTCCTCCCTTCTTCCTATGGTACTCAAGGATCCACACACCGCATCAAACTTGTCTTGCGGCGGTTGGTTCCCAGCGATGATCTTATTATCCCACTCTTCAAGTTTCTCTGCAGACTTTTTATGCCTTACTCGTTCATGACCCAACATGCTTTTGCCACGCCCGCCTAACACAACCGTGCCCGTTCCCTAACCAGACGATAGTATTTTCTCCCAGAGGTCCCTAGTCTTTCTACCTTTAGTAGATAACTGATCTCGGTTTGGTTGGTAATTACCCTCAAAGCTGACTCCCTCATACTCTCTTCCACGATAGCCCTGAAGGAGAATAGTTCCATAAGACCCGGCATCCTTACTGACCCCAACTCCTTGCTCTGAGTGCCATATTAATTAAAGGCTCCCAGTTCTTGCCGTCAGTAAAACTGTTAGGTAGATTAGGTTCTGGAACCTCATAGAATAGAACTGGTGATGAGTCACTGATTATTTTCTCCCCTCTCCTTTCTAATTCCTTCCTTTCCTGGCTGATGACGGTTTTAATCCAGTTTCTAAGCGACTCTCGTTTAGTTCCCCTCTCTCTCAATAGGGGTATATAGGGCCTAATGTCGTATTTCCATGTATCAAGGTGTTTTACCACAAGTATATTGGCTTTCGCAGGAGCGTGGCGTTCCTCCAACGATATACAGCTTTCTATTTTGTAAGGAGACGCCCCCCCGCTAGTAATAGGGACTAAGGCGTCTAGGGCCGCTGTGACCCTAGGACAACAACATGACATTTTCTATTCGCTATTCTTTTATCGTTACCCTTCTGCTCGTTCGTTCTCACAGGTAGTTTCACCGAGGTCACTCTGGACCCATCCGGACCCCCAGTCGTGGCCATCGACCCTCGACATATTCTTCTATTTCGGTAGCGCTCCTGAAGTACCCCACCCTTTCCTCAGAAAAGGCTGCGGCGTCTTCCCACTCTTCACGGTCGTCGTCCCTTAATCGTTCCCACTCGGCTAGATCCCAATCTTCTTCCCCGTACTCTATGTCCTCGTCGTTTACTGCCTCTGTCTCTTCATAGTATGTCCGGAGTTCGTAGAACCCAATGAGTGACCCTTCCCTAACCGACGAGTCGTATCCAGGAGTTCCATATAACTCGGCTATACCAGCTAGGTGGCTTGGAGGCTCCCTCAGGGCTCTATCCAAAGCGGTCTAGAACTCGGCCGGTTGATCAAACCTCGACGCCTCTCTGAGTCCTCTAGGTGAAATAGCTCTAATTAGCTCTACCAATTCTAAAGCCGACTCCCCGAACCTGGGCCCTTCCTTCCAGAGCGCGTAGTAGGCGTGATCTTCGTCACTGCTCCTCAAAAGGTTTCTAATCTCGAGGAAAGCTCGGTAGACCTCAATAAGGCGGCTAAATCCCCCTAGAAAGCCTTCCAAGACGAAACTCGGGACGGGCAGCCTCAAAGCTTGTTCGGGTTGGGGTAGGAACCCTTCTCTGGCTAGTCGAAGCGAGACCACTACCGACCTATAGTCCCTGTCGTAGCATCGTTCCTTCCCTCTTAGCTTGTCGACCACCTCTTGCAGTATACGTCGCGCTGTTACCTCGTCTGCCCAAGTGTGAGAGTCGAGACTCGGAAATACCCCTAAGACCGGATCCCAGCGACTTCGTTCTACGACTTGGAAAACTATGTCCGCTAGAACGGAAGACTGATAGTAGAGGAAGCCTCTAACCGCTAATTCCAGGGATTCTTCTATTAGCCTGCCTCTCCTGTCGAACTCACACCCTACCTGGGGCGCGACCAGCAACCAGACCCCTGGCCTCAACAGGATAGATCTCCACTCCTTATCTACTTTATCAAGATATCCTCGTCTGACAGCTTGTCTAGGTAAGGTAAATTCCACCCAATCTTCTCCAATGAACTCGGGTTCTCTATAGTCGAAGTGGCAAAGCTCAACTGGGTGCTCTATCTCGTCGTGAGGCATCTAGTCGTCCACAGAGCTCCCGTCTAAAATCCTGCGTCCACAGTCGATCTATTTCGGCTCTCTGTATCCGAACTGTCCCAATTATACCGGTTGCCTGACCTTACAGTGAGACTTCTAGGAGTCGTCTACCGTTTCGTTCAATATCCGAGCCCTATCTACCTCTCCACTTATCTCGGCCTCTCGTAGCTCCTCCCAGATACGAAACACAATACGGCGTAAGTCTCTACGAGTGGGAACAACCCTGTCCAAGCAATAAGTAAGAAGCCACGCGAGCTCGATAGTAGACGCCCCCAGTCGGACCGCTCTCTGCACCACCTCTAAAAGTCTCTGGTGCACCACTCTGGTACCGAAAATCAGCCCCGTCAAAAACCTAGGGACCGTTTCCGTCCTCACAGAGGTCGCTCTAGGAAGCTCCCAATCGTACGCAAACCTCACAGTGTAGACAACAACGGTATCTACTCCACTCCCCTGAGCGAATTTTCTAAAGATCCGGACACCAAACCTCCGACCTAACGCTGCCAAACAAAGGAGGGTTGGATAACGCCTAGCAGTATCTATCACTAGACACTCCCACTCTCTCCTCGACAAGTACAGCCTTATGCTCACACCCGCTCGTAAGGGTGTCGCCTCCCTGTCCCTCCTGACACAGGCCCTGGTTTCGACCTCTATTCTCACCCACAGGAAAACACCGTCTCGGACTATTAATCCCTCCTCTCTGGTAGATCTGTATTTGCTCTTCCCTTCTAGCAGTAAGCTGATCACGTTGCAAGAGCCCCTCTCTCCGACCAAGGATATTTGAGAAGCCGGCTCGATATATATCATTCATAATCAAGAAGCCAAGCGGAACTCTCAATAAATCTCTCCCTGTGCGACTCTCGGACTGTTGAGCTCATAGACCCCCACGACAGGCCCCCTCTGATCCTTCCTACAACCCTCCAAGACGTCAACAGGCCTAGGAGAGAACCGCCCTCTGGCGTATCTCCCCCTACCCTCGTGTCAAGGAAGAGGTCGGATCAGTGTACCATCATCGCTGGCCTACCTTCCNGGCCTAGGAGAGAACCGCCCTCTGGCGTATCTCCCCCTACCCTCGTGTCAAGGAAGAGGTCGGATCAGTGTACCATCATCGCTGGCCTACCTTCCTTGTCGCGACCTGAACACGAGCCGGCCAACTCATGTGCTCTAGGGTGGACCGAAGTCACTCGCGAATAGGGAGGCGGTATCTCACTCGTGCATCCTCACTCCTATCCATGCCTCTACTCGGCCCACCTCAGGCATGGTCTCACATCCCGACTCGTGTTGTGAATCAATCCCCCCAGCTATCCGTCAGAATCGACTAGCCTGTCTAGTCCATGCCCAACTCCTTGCAAATCCGGGGCGCTTCTCCCCTCCCCTTCAGTCCCTTCAAGTCTTCCCCTTCTCACTATTCTCTCTCTTAGATTCAATATTTGGGTGGACTGACCAAAGGGTAGGGAAAATCAGAATGACATCTCTCGATCACAAGGAAGGCAACAGGAATGAAATGCATGAAAGACAAGAAGAAAGCAGGAATCAGCGAAATCACGAAATGCAGAAATCACAATCTCACCGGTGAACGTCGATCATAGGTCAATGGGGGCGTCGTTTGCCCGCTCGTGCCCGTACTGTCCAACGTCTCACTTGGGCATTTCGACCACTGGCCAACTGCTTAGCCTCTTCCGTCTGCCCTGTCCCAGTTACATCCCTGTTCTGATCCTCTCACATCCCCGCGGTTACAGGCGGACCGAAGTCCCGAGAGGCAGCCTTCCCCGGCAATGGCGCCACTGTCGACCGGTAGAAGGGGTCTGCCAGCACGCCGTCCGAACCCTATGCCTCGCGCCGCGTCTGTCACCCGCGGGAGGGTTGGTCGGGGCTCCTGTAACCTGCACAAAACATGTCAATCCGGATCAACAAATTCAAGTACCATAGCCGACCGCGACCAATGCGAGAAGAAACTTACAAAACACTGCCTGGCAGAAATAATAGAAGTAGTTTCATTCAGGTTAAAACAATGGGATGGGAAACACTCGTTCCGACCTCAGCCGTACACCTCGCTCCTGTGTCAGGGAAGTCTGTCTGAGTCCCTACAGACCTAGTCAACAAGCGTCGCCTAATCCTCCTCCCGATTGGGTGTCGCCTGTATCGTGCCCGTCGTTCCCAAGGGACCGTGCTCGAGCTCTCGGTGTCTGACGTAGCCTCCCTCGCCCATCGAGGCCAGAGCTCCAGATCTACGGTGACCATACCCTCGTGCAGTCGCTCCGTCAGGGAGGGGATCGTCCTAGACGGTCTAGCTCAGGCGCCCTCTTCAGAAGGGCCCGACTCGGATGGTACCTATCCGAGAAGCCCGCTTCAGATCACACCTCTTCGGAAAGCCACCTTCGGATCGTACCTCTTCGAAAGGCCCGCTTCGGGTTGTACCTCATCGGAAGGCCACCTTCGGATCGTACCTCTTCGAAAGGCCCGCTTCGGGTTGTG
>BFEA01000223.1:35524-50399 GCA_003427395.1 Chara braunii
CCCGCTTCGGGTTGTGCCTCTTCGGAAGGCCACCTTGGGATCGTACCTCTTCGAAAGGCCCGCTTCGGGTTGTACCTCTTCGGAAGGCCACCTTCCGATCGTACCTCTTCGAAAGGCCCGCTTCGGGTTGTACCTCTTCGAAATAGTGTCCATTCGGTAAAAATGCCCGCTCGGTGAAGTAACCACTCGGTAAAGTACCCGCAAGATAAAGTCTTCGCACGGCGAAGTACCCGCTCGGTAAGATGTATCCTCTTAGTGAACGTATCCCGCTCATGTAAATATGTCCGCTCGATAAATGAGTCCGCCCGGTAGAAGTGTCCGCTCGATAAACGAGTCCTCCCGGTGAAAGAACCCGCCTGGTAAATGAAACCGCCCGATAAATGAAACTGCCCGGTATATGCCCGTTCGGTAAGTATCCGCCCGGTATTGTGCCCGTCCGGTATAGTACCCGTCCGATAAGTCTGTCCGCTCGGCAAGTAAGTCCGCCCGGTAAAATACCTGTCCGGTAAAGTACCCGTCCGATAAAGTACCCGTCCGGTAAGTCTGTCCACCCGGAAAGTAAGTCCGCCCAGTAAAATGCCTGTCCGGTTAAGTACCCGTCCGGTAAATGTATCCGCTCCGTAAAGGTATCCTCTCGGTAAAATTATCCTCTCGATAAACGTGTCCGCTCGATAACGTGATTACTCGGTAAAATGGCCGTTCGGTAAAATGTTGGTTCGGTTAAACGCCCCCTTCGGTAATGTATCCCTTCAGTAAAATACGCCTTCAGCGAAAGCCGCCCTGGTAGCGTACCCCTCCGAGGGAGTGCCCATCAGGTAAAGTATCCCTCCGACAAACACCCTTCCGGCAAGAAGCCCCCTTCGTCGAACCTGATTCGGGAGACGCCCCTTCACAGGCCGGATTCACCCCAGTGTCCCGATCTGTTACCCAAAGCCCTGTTCGGCCAAGAGCCCCTATCTGTTCCCCAATGTCCTGTTCGCCCCGGGACCCCGATCTGCGCCCCAATGCTCACTCAGTCCGACGATCCGAGATTCTGTAGAAGGGCCTGTTCGACCCGTGACTTCAACCACACGCCCCCAAAGGAGCTACCTTGCGTAGCGCTTAGTGCGTCTGCCCTTCCCTCGCCGTTCTGACCAGATGCGCGCCCGCACGCTGCAGCGCGCGGCTCCTCCCCCGGTGCCCCGACCAAGTGCGCGCTGAGTGGCGATGTGCGCGACTCTCCCCGTCGAGCTGACCAGGCGAGCGCCCGCACGCTGTCACGCGCGGCTCCTCTCTTGCTGCCCCGACCAGGAGCGAGATGCGTGGTGGTGCGCGCGCCCCTCCTCCATCGTCCCTGATCAGGCACGCACACGCGCGTTGTCCCGCGTGGCTGTCTCCTTGCCGTTCCGTCCCGCTGCGTGCTGGTGCGCGAGTCTCTCCGCTGGTAGCACTCTTGTGCGCGCTATGGTGCACGGACCTTCCCCGCTGGTGGTTCCCCCGTGCGCGCGACAGTGCGCGAACCTCCCCCGCTGCGTTCTCATCTGTGCGCTAAGTTGTGCAGCTCCTCCCGCTGTGCCTTCGCCCGCGTGCGCAAAGGTGCGCGGCTCCTCCCGCTGTGCCCTCGCCCGCAGTGCGCAAAGGTGCGCGGCGACGCACGCGACTCCCCGCAGTTCCCTCCTCTCACGCGCGGGTGCGCGCTGATGCGCGCGGCTTCCCGCGGTTTCCTCTCGCGCGCAGGTGCGCGCTGATGCACGCGGCTCCCCGCTCGCCCGTGCCGTGTGTGCACCTCTCTCCGTGCGTATAGGGGTGCGCTGATGCGCACGGCTCTGTGCTCACGCGTGCCCTTCGCGCACCTCTCTCCGTGCGTGCTATCGCGCGCAGCCCTCTCTTGCGCCTCCCTCCGTGCGTGCTATGGCGTGCAGTTCTCTCGTGCGCCTCTCTCCGTGCGTGCTATGGCGCACAACTCTCTCGTGCGCCTCTCTCCGTGCGTGCTATGGCGAGCAGCTCTCTCGTGCGCCTCCCTCCGTGCGTGCTATAGCGCGCAGCCGTCTCGTGCGCCTCCCTCCGTGCATGCTATGGCGCACAGTTCTCTCGTGCGCCTCTCTCCGTGCGTGCTGTGGCGCGCAGCTCTCTCGTGCGCCTCTCTCCGTGCGTGCTATGGCGCGCAGCTCTCTCTTGCGCCTCCCTCCGTGCGTGCGCCCTTGTGCCCTGGTAGCTCGTGCGTACAGACCCCTGGTGCGCCAGTCCCCGTGCGCCTGCGATCCGAGCATGCAAAAGTCCCCCATGCCTGGGCCCGGTTGAGCTTAAGTACTCTGCCAGGCCCCTCCCACAGTGTGAGCCTCAGCCTCCTATGCACCGAGGTTGCCGGACACTTGCAGCGCCTCGGCACCGGGGCTGTGCCCGGGCCTGATTGGGGCCCCGAAAAGTCCTCGGTGAAAAGGGCTTCCCTGTCGGTAACCGGGCCCTTTGCAGCTCCCTGGTGCCGAGGCTATTCCCGAGCCTACCCCAGGCCACCCAGGCCTAGGCGGTCCCCACACAGCAGCGGTACCACCCTTAGGGGAAAAACCAGGCGGCCCCCGTAGGTAAAAACTGATCCCATCATTCATCTTGGGCCAGGTGGTCACTGCGTCCCAGCGGGGCCGCTCCCTCGGAGGAGAATTCGACTGGCCCAAAGGCCTCTTGCCCATGATGTCGGCCTGTGCCATGGTTGGTTAGTCCCGGTCGGATAAAGTAGGCCCCTTGTTAGCAGCGTCGGTCCGCTTCATGGTCGGTGTGTCCCTGCCATGTAAAATAACGTCGAGCAATGATATCACTGCGCCGTTCTCCGGCGTGTCGTCTTACCACATGGTTGATAAATGTTGGTAACCCCTTCGGTCCCAGTGTCGGTCCGTCTCATGGTCGATGAAGCCCGACCAGGTAGAATACTGTCGAGTGAAGTTTTTGTCACGTGCCCTCTGAAAGGAAGTAAAGGGCGGCGTAGCATTGTAGCTGCCCGACACCGTCCTGAACGTTGGTTACCTTTGATATATGTATATATATATTTGATGATATATATATGTTTGTGACGATATATATATATATATACATATATATATGAAGTGTTGCCGGCGTTCGGGACGGGCCAACGCCCGAACCCGAACGCCCGAACGTACGGGACTCCTTCGGAAGGCGTTCGGCCGTTCGGGCTGAACGCGGACCCAAAAAAAAAAAAAAAAAAAAATTCAAAACATTCCGAACAAAATACAAGGTTATGGAGAAAAATAAACTAAACAACATTTGCTTGGGCACGACATCCAAATTCCTTACCAAATTTGAATTAAAAATCAAATACAGATAATAAACACTATGATAAAAATAAGAAAAAATAAAAAGAGAATTAAAATGAGTGAGTGTGCAAGCACCTTTTCGACACTGCCATCTTTGCCGATTTTTAATTATTCTTTGGCATTGACAAATGCCCTGAAAATTTACAGATATGTAGTTTATATAATCAATAACTCATTAAAAAGTTTTTAAAAAACAATTAAATTTTTGAGGCCGCGAAATAAAGTGAAAACAAAAAGTTAAAAGTGAAAAAAAAAAAAATAGTGCGTGGGCGAGCACGTTTTGACACCCCCATCTTTGAAGATTTTTAATGTTTTTTTGGCTTAGCAGAATGACTTCAAAATCTATAAGCATGTAGGTTACATCATAGAGAACTCACAAAAAACATTCTGAAACAAAAACATTTTTTTAGGCCCCGAACAAAGATTTGGCGGGGGCCGAACCTGGAGGTGTTCAGCCCCCGAACGGGACCCCGAACGCCCGAACGTTCGGGGGCCAGCCCGAGGGCCCCCGAATGTTCGGTCAAGTGACCCTGTATATATATATATATATATATATACCGGGTTGCAAGGTGGAACGTACGGAGGCCCCTAAGCGGACCTCCGAACGTTCGGGCGTTCGGGTTCCCATACGGGGCCCGAACCTGAAGGGGTTTTGACCCCGCAAAAAAATAGTTTGGCACCTAAATATTGTTCAGTTTTTCTGAATTTTGTTTTGTGCGTTCTATGTGATGTATGCTACCTTCCTCTTAGTTTTGAAGGCATTCTGTGAAGGCAAAAAATAATGAAAAATCGGCAAAGATGGTGGTGTCAAACCTGCTTGCCCTCTTACTAATTTGTTTTTTTTTTATTTTCACTTTTTATTTTCACTTTATTTTCGAGGCATGAAAAAAAATATTCTTTTTTCAAACCTTATTTGTAGGTTCTCTATTATGTAATGGCATTTAGCAAAGACAAAAAAAAAAAAAAAAATCGCCAAAGATGATGGTGTCAAAAACGTGCTCGCCCACTCAATGATTTCATTCTCGATTTATTTATTTTTATTTTTATTATTATGATTTATTTTTCGTATTTCATTTGTATTTCAAATTTGGTAAAGAATCTGGATATAAGTTAAGGCAAATGTTGTTTAGTTTATTTTGTGCATAACATATTTTGTTTTTCGATTTTTTTAAATTCCTTTTTTTTTTTTGGAGAGGAGGGGGGGGGGGGGGSGCATTCGGCCAAAMAACCGATCGCATTGAGAGGGGGTCCCGAACGTTCAGGCGTTCGGGTTCGGATGACCGGCCCGTCCTGAACGCCGATAACCTTTGTATATAAGTTCGGGGTTTTCCTGAACGTTAGAACATGTTCGCGGGTTCGGCCGAACGTCTCCGGAACGTGTTCAGGCGAACATATTATTTTTAATATATATTTTTTAATTTATATATCTTTATTTTAACCTCGATTTTGCTTACGAATTTGAACATACCTCCTGGTGGCAGACACGACCTCGCTAGTTTCGTCAATTGGCATTGTCGCCGCGACCACGACCACTTTCGGCCGATGCTGATCTCTGCTCGGGCCTATCGTAGACGAACGGTGGAGGTTCTTAGCCTCCTTGTTCGTGAAAATAATCTGCGCTACCTTTTCGAAGAGCTCCGCCGGTATCGTCAGGGTGTCCTCGACGTGAGTCAAGGCATTGCCTAACGCCGGACACGACCTCGAGATGAAGTAGTGTTTGATGGCTTTGAAGCCCATTTGCATGTTTGGGACGGATGTCAAGCGTTCGTACTCGGCAATCCAGTCAACACTCGGCAGCGTGCCTTGTTCAAAGGTCATAAGCTTGTCCATTGCCTTGATCTCCTACAACTCTACTTGGAACCGCTTATGCCACGCCGCCTTTAGATCATCCCTACTGATATTGGTATGCAAGTCGACAGCCACCACTCCATACTTGGACAGGAGATTGTTCAGCGATGCTTGACACACGCCCCCCGAGCGGAAGTATAACTTGAAATACGCGTGATGTTTGTGCTCGCTGACGTAGTGTAGCCGCAACTTGAGTTCGAACTTACGGACCCACAGAATCGGGTCCGTCTTCGTCAAATCGCAGAAGATCTCCTGATCATCGAACTTTGGATTTGTCTCGCGCGGTTCCGATCTCGAGTGAGTGGCGTCAGTACAGATCCGTTGCTCCAACTGTTGCGTGGTGTTTTGCTGTAATTGCACGCCGTCCTTGAGGGATCCGACGTCAATCTCCAATGCCTCAAAGCGATCGGAGGTGTTGGAAGAGCTGGCAACGGGGGCGGCGACGGTTTGTTCCAGCTGGTGGAGGCGGCTGGTGAGTTGGTCAAACACCTGATTGTGTGTCTGAACCGTGTCGTCAAGGTTGTGAATGTCCTTCTGTTGTGCAATGCATGTGGCCAGGAGGTCCGTGAGATGGGAGAGGAGTAGAGCGATCTTGTTTCCACTCTCTTCCAGCTTCCCATTCTCAGGCTCGACCCGCCTGTCCGCTGCCATTGTGAGCAAAGCTCGCTCTCCGTTGAATATCTTCTCACGTCGTTGAAGTCGTTCTTCATCGGCAGCCTTTGCTGCTGCCTCGTCTTGCTGGCGTTGCTGTTCAATTGCCAACAGACGTGCCTTCTCGGCGTCCTCTGCCTTCTTCTTTGATGTGGCTGCTACTGCATCTGACCGTTGCTTAGCTTCGGTAATCAGAAGCAGCATCCGGGCCTGATAGGCCTCGTCCGTTTGGCCGGACTTCTGATCCATGTGGGCTGTTTGTAAGCGCGTGAGCATTGACCAGGCCGGGGGCCTGCTGACGTGGCATTGCCTGCTGCTGATGTGTCCTGCTGACGTGGCCTGCTGACATGGCAACTTACCAATGCCGTTGCAGGGGGTACTCGGAGACCGATAGAGAAGATAAGACCAGAGGGGGCAACAACGTAGGTGGCGAGGGGTGGGTGGGATAAGTCCTTCAGATAAGGAGCCACTAATCAAAAAAGAAAAGTTTGAACTTTGCAAAAAAAAATTAGAGAAGTAAAAAAATACTCGTTTGCAAGTTCAGTAGGCCTCCAGATTCCCCCTAAAGTGCGAAATTACCTTGAGGAAAAATTTTGAACTTTCAGACTGCAAATGATTGTCCGATAAGAATTTCAAAAAAAAAAAAATACAGCAAATATTTGGAATTACTCAGATGAGAGTACGCGCAGTTGGAGAATGATAACTGCAAGAGGGATTTCCCGTACCGTTTTTAAAAAAAATGAATTCGGAAAAAAAATGAATTCGGAAAAAAAAATATTCCGGATTTTTCAAATAACGGGAAATTGCAAAAGGAAATCGAAGTTTTCGAAAAGAAAGATATTCTGGATTTCCTACAACGAAATTTTGAATTTTCAGAAGAAAAACGAAAATGGAAATTTCATATGTTGCACTATTGCTGCAATGAGCCCAGACGTGATGATACTCGTCAACATTACCAGTCCATATAATTATCGATCTGCTGATGAATGACAAACAATCGCAAATGTGTGTGATGATAGAATGAGGTGAGAATCATACACAGACGAAGGAGGAGAGAGGGAGAATATACAAAGGAGAGAGAGAAAGACAACAGCCCACTTATACTTCCGGTTCCTCCTCCTCCTCGCCACCTCATCAATCAATAGACTGAATACAATGCCTGAAGTTCTTCCTCAAGGTGCCACGTGGCACATCAATCTGTCTACATCAGCAAATGGAGAGTATCATCATCAACCAGGTACGTATCCTTGATAACCACAGTCTTGATCCCCTTCCGAAGTGACGCAGAATCAGAACAGCCTCATCAACCTTGCAGCCCGCCACGTCATCAATCATATACAGGTGGCAGCGGCCACGTCAGCATGCCCAGAAGACCATCGCCAGCCAGCACCATGCCAGCCAGCAGCGCCTTGCCGTCCTCCTCTGCCAGCATAGGGCCGGCGTCAAGCCAATGCCGCAATGTYGCAGCATAGCAACMRCGTCAAAGTCTACGCGTGAAGTCAGCATTCAYGCAAGACTGAATGTCCTCCAGYCAGGAAGTCAACTCTTAAATAGCGTGGATGCGGGGTCTGGACCCCGGGTGCTGAAGTCCTGCACCGTCCAGATCTCGATGTGAAGGAGGGCCCAGATTGGCCAGAAACTGTATTCCTCCCGCCCTGAATGCTGTCTGGGTACCTGCACACAACAAGTGAATGTATCCGACCATAGGCCTGGGCGCGGTACCTTTGACTCTACAGTTGACTTTGACTGTTGAATTTCCTTTGTGCTGCGTTCGGTCACACAGCCTCCTCGACAGACTCAGGCTGGGCATGTCTCGGTCACATAGCCCAGCACAGTCTGTGCTTTACCGGGGGCAACGTTCTGAGCCCCGGTCTGCTGCTGAACAGGGTTACTGCATTGCGATTTTCCACAACAAAAATAGCGAGAAAACAAAATCCAAGAAAAGAAGAAAAAAAAATCGATTTTCGGCAGTGAGGTCAAAATCGTGATTTTGGGGGCTAACTAGTGTGCTCTAATCAATCAATCAGGACTACCTATTTGGTATTCCCCGCACACGTGTCAGATCAGGTTGTCCGGATTCACGTGCGTAGCTCCGATACCAACTGTTACATGCCCAGTTGGGGCGACGTACATATATAACCGAGGATCCGCAATGTGATAAAAAGGACTGAATGAGCAATGCAGTGCAAGTGAAATGTCAACAAGCAGTGTACATTCTGATGCATAAAAAAATGGTGCTTTATAGCGCAGTGGAAGACAAAAATGGTGCTTTATAGCGCACTGGAAAACATAGATACAAGTCCTGCCCTGACTGGGACTGACCTCTATCACGTAGTGCAAGACAGCGCAGCAGAATGCTAGAATACCAATGACTAGCCCAATCAATGTTACAACGTAGACCAAACATACATCATCCTCATCACAAGGTGTGAAGGGGCTGGCGCTATACACAGGAAGAAGGCGCCAGGTCCAGATCATGCACAGATGAAGAGGAGGGGAACAGACGAAGAAGAGGGGGAGAGATGGAAATGTCGTCGACACCGAGTCTTTGTTACAAGTCCCAAATAATCCCTCGTCAAAATGTCTGAAGCCCAAAGTCGAGTTTGGATCCAAATGTCACCAAGCCCGCTCTCTCATAGTCTGCTGATGCAGTGTAGTCAAAATCGCAACAACTTTACCTCTATTGTAGAAGATGAAGCATGCTTGAAATGAATCAATCCAGCAAGGAAACAGTGTTGCCTCCATACTTAGCAACATGAAGCACAATAGAAACGTTACCTTTATGCGAGCAATTCCTACATGAGTAGATCCAACATCATAGGAACCTGACCTTTATGCAAGCAATGCAGCATACTGGAGAGGGGGTTACCCAACAATGAGACAGTTAGCAATCATATGATAGACAATAGATAAAATATGTCATTCTCTTGACTATATTCACCATTGTTATCATTGGGAGGCCTCCCAGTTTATTTGTTCTTACACACCCCTCTTACTGCCTCTCACGTACAAGGTTGGCCACGTTGATGCTGGTTAAGCGCCAGCTGCCCACATCCCCGTGTGCCTTAACGGCCCACTTGCACGTTATGAAAGGAGGCATAATAAAAGGGGTGACTTGTATTTTGTCTGTTCTCTTACTTACGCTCATTCGTATGTGCTTATGAGTAGTGCACAAGGAGAGCGAGAAATGGGGTTAAGAAAAGGGAGGGGGAAAACGAGAGAGAGAGAGAGAGAGAGAGGGGGGGGGGGGGGGAAGGAGAGAGAGAGAATGCACCGGAGCAGACCATTCCTAGAATGACATGAGAGGTCTGTCAGTATTCAGGCTGCTGGAGATTTTGTGTTAAGGAGTACCCGTGGGCTATGGTAAGGGGCCACCCCTATAGAGCGGACAACACTGGTTCGGGTGTGGACTTTGGAAGCATCGCATCCAAGTCTCGCAGTTGCAGTTGCTGCAATGAATGGCTCGGTGTAGGGCCGTAGGCAGCTGCCACAGGCCACGTGGCTCCCAGATGCTAGGAACACAGAGGCGCGCCGGCCGCAATTGTAGAGGCATTGCCATTCGATTCCCTGTCTACAACTTCGGCAGGACATGTCAGGGTGCCGTACGTGAGTACAATTATATTGATTGCATACTTGCGGCGCATGTGTGCGCTACGCATGCGCGGTGCGCCATGCGCACGGGTCAGATGCGCGCGCAGCTCGCGCATCGTGCATCTGTATGCGCCATGCGCCATGCGCACTTCCGTATGCGCCGTGCGCTGTTGCGCGCAACTGCGGCCTGTTCCCCTGGGTGGTGCACAGATGCGCTTCATTTTTTTTTTTATTTTATTTTTTTTCGGTGCTCCCCATGCTGCATTGCGAGTTGCGTAGCCAAAACAGTGCCCTTCTATGCTCCCCCCGACAATTTGAGCATAAAGCAGGGCTTCCATCTCTCTCTCTCTCTCTCTCTCTCTCTCTCTCTCTCTCTCTCTCTCTCTCTCTCTCTCTCTCTCTTGAAAGGGAGGAAGGAGGGTGGAGAAAGGAGGAAGAAAGGAGGAAGAAAGGAGGTGGGAGAAATGGAGGAGGGAGGAGGGAAAGATGAAAGAATAAGAAGGGAAAGATGAACGAACAAAGACTGAGGGGAGGAGGAGGAGGGAGGGAGGAAGGAGGAGGGACGGACGCTGGTGTCGCACGGAGCAAATGGCCCTGTGGCTACCAATAAATAAAAAAAAGAAAAAGGTGATTGGATGGTGGAGGAGGGAGGAGGGAGGAGAGAGAGAGAGAGAGAGAGAGAGACGAGATGGTGTCGCCTGTGTGTGTGTGTGTGTGTCACCATCCTCAGGAGAAGTCAGGTGATTGCCCAGAAGGAGAATCTGTTCTGTTTACAAAGGGAGGTGACACTGCTTGGCCATATGCAGGAGAAAGGGATGGGTGTTCAGCCGGGTTGCTCTCCGGAGGCTGTTGCGCTTGCAAGTGCAAAGGAACACACTGTTCCTGACGGACAAACCGGATGGAGTGAGAATTTGCTGGTTGGTTGTAGAAAGAGTTCACACTCTCCTTGTGTGTGTGTGTCTGTGTCCGTCTCTCTCTGTGTCTGTATGTGTGTCTGATCTCTCTCTCTCTCTCTCTCTCTCTCTCTCTCTCTCTCTCTCTCTCTCTTATTAGGTTTGTTATTGCTACTGATGGAGAAACTGCTGGAGAATGAAGGAGGGTGTCATTGCAATACTGTTGAGCTGTTAGCATAGAAGCATAGTCCCTCTTTCACATATCGGCCTCTCTCCAGATTGAGGATAAACTATTGCTGCTGCTGGGTACATGGTTGCCAGAGCCGTGAGTCCTTGGCACACATTACAACTTTTTTTTTTTTTTTTTCTCCGAGTAACAGTGCTCCAATCTATTGTGGGAAGCAGCACATCCTGGGTACCGGGCCGTGTAGTGTATGGGGATGATAGAAAAAAATAATAATAGTAAGAGGATGATGGAGGAGCACGAGGAGGAGGAGGAGAGAAGGACAAGACGAAAGTAGGAGGAGGAGGAGAGAAGAAGAAGACGAGAGGAGGAGGAGGAGGAGGAGGAGAGAAGAAGAAGAAGAAAAGTTGTAGTCTGCCTGCTTCCCTTCATTTTTGGGGGGAATGGGAGATGGCGGCCAGTGGGATATGGCGGACCTCCGTACAATATGGCTGCCGGATGTGCGATATGGCAGGCGGTAGGATATGGTGGAGCAGGAGGAGGAAGAAGAAGACGAGAGGACTCAGAGGGTAAAAGGGTGTGTTCCCTGTGCTGCAGCAGCCAGTCCGCTGAGGGGGGAGAGGAGAAGGAGGAGGAGGAGAGAAGAACAAAGGGGGATGAGGAGGAGGAGGAGAGAAGGACACGAGGAGGAGGGGGAGGAGAGAAGAAGAAGACGAGAGGAGGAGGAGGAGGNNNCTCTCTCTCTCTCTCTCTCTCTCTCTCACACACACACACACACACACACACACACACACACACACACACACACACACACACACACACACACAAGCAAACAAACTTTAACAAAGCAAACAAGCTCACAATTTCAAACAGGCAAACGGGGGGGCGAAATGCGGAATGAGGAGGTTGGCAATACGTACCTGCAAGTGGTATGAACAAGCAGGTGGATACACAGTGGGCACAACAACAGACGCAGGGCAAATAACAGGCACACAGGACACATTGAAGCACACCATCATGAGATCACCAATCACGATCGCGTAAAACGCAGACGACATGTGCAAGTAAACAACACAAAAAACAAGTTTGAAAAACCTTTCCAAAGTTCACAGCGTCGGAAATGCGATGTTTGCAAAGTTCAGAAAGTTCAAAGTTCTGGAATTGAAAACTAAACTACCCACTTTCAAAGTTTGCAGGAGTGAGCTCTGATGCTCTCTCCTACTCCTCCCCGCCGTCTCCTTCCTCTTCCTCCCCGGATTGCCCCTCGCTACCCTCCGAACTATCACCCGTGCCGTCCCCGTCTCCTTCGCCGTGTTCCATGGACTCCGCCCCACTCCCACTTGCATCCTCATCGTCTGACGAGGAAGATGAGGATGCCGAAGATGGTGCTGCTGCCGCCTCGTCGCCTGCTGCTGCTGCCTCATTGTCATCTGCTGCCGCCGCATCATCGCCGCTTTCGTCATCATCGATGACATTGCTCCGCGCCTTTTTCTTCCTTCCTTTTCTGGTTGCCGCACATCTCGCTGCTGCTGCTGCTGCAGCTGCCTTTGCAGTGATTGCTTCCGCTTTCTGGGCTTTTCTTTCTGCCAGCTCCGCGTTTGAGGGTCGGCCCCTCTTGCATTTCGGCTCTCCGTCCGCACGTCTCCCCTTCGCCACCGGAACCACCTCCTCCACTTCCTCGCGTTGCGCTCTCTTTTTTCCACGTTTTCTGCTGCCGGACACTTCCCCTGCACCATACAACCATGTTCCGGCAGCGCGTGCCTTCAACAACTGCGCCCGTTCCTCTTCCGTGTACAACACCGACGGTAAGGGCTGCGAATTGCCTGATTTCCTCCGCAGCTCGCATTCCCTGTAGCGGCCGGGTTTTGTGCACTCGTGCCAGTCCTTTTCCCTCGAGCCCACGAGGGCTATGTCCTCCGCCTCACACTCTTGGTCATCCCACTCGTCATTTCGCAGCCAAGTTCGCATGAGTGGCTCGTCCCCATCCTCCTCCCCCACCTCCGCGTCATAGAGCGTGTCTGCTGCATCATCGTCATTGGACACCGCCGTCGCCACCCACGTGTTGTACCACTCCTCAACTTCCGCCTGCACCGGTCGGTCATCCTCCCAAGGCCGCGGGTGCAACTCCGGATCAATTGGGTGTTCCAGCTGTTGAACACCAGTTTTGACAGTCTCTCCAGCATGAGCTTCGTGCGCCGTCTTCCAAAAATGAGCTCATGCAAGCTCCAATTCCGCTCACATGCAGCGGACAAGCTTGCTTGGCCAAGCAATTTGACGGCTTGCGGCTGCAGAAGGTCCAGCTTTCCCCCAAATGCTTGCCACCACAAGGCCGCTGGTTTCACACGCGCCACCTCCGTTGCCTCTCGTGTGTTGAATGACCCACGCAGTTTGGTCCAGTCATCAACTTGCCGGCTCAGTTCGTCGAGGTTGGGTTTATCTTTCGGCGCCCACGAGTACAACCAAATGTTGAACCCCGCGCGAACCTCTCGATCCCGCTCTGCCAAAGCACTGTGTCGGAACTCCGGGTCAAGGAAGGCAGCCGCGCAGTGCAGCTCACTCGTCATGAACGAGCACAGATGCATTGGAATGTCCTCGATGTCGGCCTTCTCACCCGGGGTGACACACTCGAGGCCACGCATTCTCTCAACGAGCGCATCCATCTTGAAGTAGACCTTCGAGATTGTTGTGCCTGGCCCGTCGACCAGGCGCAACAGCTCCACAACAGGAGACATCACTGCGAGGGCCTTCTCCACCTTGTCCCAAAATCCGTCCCTTCCCAGCACAATGGAGGTGACCTCAAGGAAAGCGGCGAGCTGATCCGCCCTCACCATCTTGTCCACCCACGCTGTGTTGCAGACGCACTTCTCGAGTGCATTCCTCCCTCTCTTCAACGAAGCCAGCATGTCGTGACTCGTGGCAAATCGCGTGACCGCCGGCCGCTTCAACTTCAAATTCGGCGAGAATTTGTCGAACATAGCCCTCGCCTTGTCCACATTCGTGAAGAATTTGCCGACTACATTGTCGGCGTCGACGACCACCGCCAGCCAACCGAGATGCTTGTACATGTCCTCGAGTGCTAAATCGAGGGGATGCGTTGTGCAACCGACACGGAAAATCTGAGGGTAAGCGGCCTCCACCATCTTACCCGCCTTCACACACACTCTTGCGTTGTCCATGACAACGCCAACCACTGCGTTTGACTCGATCTCCTTGATCACTCCATCAAGGATCTTGAAATATGCCGCCGAGTCTTTATCTTTCCCCTCCATGCACACTGATTTCCAAAAGACAGTCCCGATCGGGGACGACACCATCACATTCAGATGGGGGCGGTTGCGTCTATCAGACCAAACGTCCATCTGAAGCATGCAGCCCGTGACCTGCCACTTCGTGGTCATGGCGGTCACGTCTGCTCTCGTCCTTTCACACGCGTTGTCCAGCCTCCTCGTCCGTGCGTCATCCCTGTGGTATGGCAGCCATGGCGGATGTGCCTTCTTGACCGCGTCGATGAACTCGAGGAAGTACTCGTTGTCAACGAGACTGAAGGGTTGGTTCGTGCAGAACAGGAAGTTATCGAGGAAGCGGCTCGTGTGTTCATTACGAGTAATGATGCTGTCCGCATCCTCGATAAGCATCTGCCTCATTGGTCGACCTGTTTGGGGCGCTGCACGGTCGCACTCCCTAGAAGTCGCCACCCGCAATGGTACACCGCCAGCATCAGCCGCTCCACTACATGCACCCATCGCTCCGGTGACTAGACTGCTGGCAGATGGCAGGTTGCTCGTCGGCGTAGAACTCTTCTCCCCCCTTTCAATGAGCTCTGCGAGGGTCTTCCCCATGCGAAGCCCCTCCGCCCTTCTCGCCCTCTCCTCCACGGACAACGGTCTAGTCAGGAGGTCCAGGCTGCACTTCTTCAGGAAGTGGGCTCTCAGATGCGCCGCCGTCCCGTCGAATCGGGTCTCGCAGTACTTGCAAATCCAATGTTTGGACCCTTTTCCTGGGTTCCTCCCTGCGGGACCATCATCCGTGAAGTGCGTCTTCAAGTCCTCTTTCAGCTGCTTCTGATGAGAGGGAGCCATTGCCGTTGTCACCTGCATAGCAGGGAAGGCCACAACGTCAAACGCAGGTCAGCCCCTCGTCAAATCATTCCCCTCGCCCCCCCTCCCCCATCTCCCCTCCAATCCCCCTCAAATGTGCAACATCGCAGTGGGCATACCATGAAAAGAAACAAAAGAAAAAAACAGACGAGAAAATCAGATTGCTTTGCAAATGTCTGCTAATCCTCCCCTGCTGCACAACGTTCAAGCAGGCATAAAAATGAAAAAAAAAAAAAAAATGCACACTGAGTTGCAAATGCCCGCTAATCCTCCCCTGCTGTGCAACGTTCAATCAGACATAAAACT
>BFEA01000223.1:53624-64242 GCA_003427395.1 Chara braunii
GAGAGGAGGGGAAGAAGAAGAAGAAGAGAGGAGGAGGAGGAGGAGGGGAAAAAGAAGAAGAAGAGAGGAGGAGGAGGAGGAGGAGAGGAAGGAGGAGGAGAGGAAAGGAGGAGGAGAAAGAAGCCGACTTGAAAAAAGAAAGACAAGAGTAGGAGGAGGAGGAGGAGGAGGAGGAAAAAATAACAAGAAGGAGGAGGAGTTGCTTGTTGTGTATTGCAATGACGAGAAAACAAAAGGCCGATGGAGGAGGAGGAGAGAAGAGAAAACCTTCAAGATAGAACTAGGAGGAGGAGGACTCGGAGGAGAGAAGAAGAAGACGAGAGGAGGAGGTGGAGGAGGAGAGAAGAAGAAGAAGACAAGAATGACGAGAAAAAAAAAGGCCGATGGAGGAGGAGGAGGAGGAGGAGGAGGAGAGAAGAACTTCAAGACGGAATGAGGAGGAGAAGGAGAGAAGAACTTCAAGACGGATTGAGGAGGAGGAGGAGAGAAGAAGAAGAAGACGAGAGGAGGAGGAGGACGAGGAAGAAGAGGAGTAGGAGAGAATAAAAGAAGATTAAATGAGGAGGAGGAAGAGGAGGAGAGGAGGAGGAGGAGGAGGAGGAGAGAAAAGAAGAAGAAATGAGGAGGAGAGAAGAAGACGAAGACGAGAGGAGGAGGAGGAGGAGGAGAAGTAAAGAAAAGGAGGAGCCGAAATGAGGAGGAGGAGGAGGAGAGAAGAAGAAGAAGACGAGAGGAGAGGAAGGGGAGGACGAAGAGAGAAAAGAAGAAGACAAAATGACGAGGAGGAGGAGGAGAGAAGAAGAAGAAGACAAGAGGAGGAGGAGGAGGAGAGAAAAGAAGAAGACAAAATGAGGAGGAAAGAAAAGAAGAAGACGAAATCAGGAGGAGGAAGAACGACGATGTGGCAGCTTTGGGAGCTCCGCACGAGGAGGAGGTCGGCTATGCACAGAGAGCACCTGGATTACAACGGGTCAAAGGCAGCTCGATGACGACGCGCCAGGGGTAGGTCAATGACGATGGGCAGGTCGATGATGACAGCAGGGCTTCGAACTTCGTGCGGGGAGGACAATCCTCCATTAGAATTCAAATGTGGGCTTGTAGCTTGCCAGAGGGGATGGGACGAGACCTTTTTAAGTGACTGATCCGAGTCGCCGATCTTCGCACATCGACAACTCGGATCAGTCGCCGAAAAAGGTTCATCCCACCCTCCTAGAAAGTCCAATTTTTTTTTTTTCAAGCATCAGGCGACGCAGGCATCTGGGGAGGCCACCACTACTGAAAAAGGCCTCCCCCCCAAACCCCCCACGAGAAATTGTGTTGGGCCCGCCTGGCGCCCAATCGGGGGACCCAACCGGCCGGGCTGAAGGCAAGGTCACCAGGCGGTTCGGATTTTAACACAAACAAAAATGCATAATCTTCCTAAGGGAAGCCCTGGGTCTCGCGTAATGAGGATAATTGGTGGAAAGCGCCAATGCGGAAACCTTTTTGGTTTCGCGCACCAAAATTTTTCGCGTTTGGCAAGAAAGGCCCACGAGGTGCACAGGCCACGGATGTTAAGATCTGAAGGACGAGATTGGGTCCGGACCGTTTGGCCCCTTTTTCTTACTGAATCATGAACCTGGCGCTGCAAAAAGGTTTCTGCGTGGACGCTTTCCACCAATTATACCCGTGTAATGGACCCACGCCGTGACGTGTTATTTGCTAATGAGCAATCAGTAGGTAGACCATCCCCCTAGCTCAGAAGAGGGTCACTCAGACAACTACCACTGCCAAGGGTTGTTGCTAGTAGACAACAAGACCATCAAAATGTCATGTGGATGAGGCATCTTAACATAGAAAGGGAACTTTTCTGACCAATCCGTTGGTTCCAAGAGAGGGAGAACGAACCGGCTGGCAAAATTTAATCTCTCAAGTATCAGATTACGCACTTGTGTCTGCCCACAAACCAGTGGCTTATTGATTACACTAGTGCTATGAATTGTAGTTACTCACGCAGGCTGTACAATAAGTTTGTTTGTTGTTCCCCTGGTCGGAGCTCTGCTGGACTGGATCTTGTGACCTGCGGTTTGGATGTGTTATTTACTAGCTTTGAGCCTGACTGGGCTTGACCTTTGAACCTGTTGTTAGTAGTCTGTATTTGGCAGTCTTATGCCCTTCAGCCTTGCTGTTTTGTCCTTTCCTGGTCTTCTCGAAACTGGTAGGCTTGTAGGTCTCCTTTGTGTGTCCCCTAGTCTTGGGCCTCCTAAGTCTAGGTTTAACAAAGTAGACAGACCCGGATACACCTAGTAGTGGACACGCAACCAGAATGACTGCAAACCCATGAGACATGAACAAAGGTCAGGATAGAGCAAGAGCCATGATGGATGAGTGTTGGGTCGACATAGTTCAGAAGCAACTGGAAAATAGAGATAAACTGACGGTAGAACTGCGTGATGAGAGAGAGTTGGGTAGAAAGATGTGAGCGTTGAGGAACCATTATGAGAAGGACATATCAGTAATGAAGGTAAATTAGGAATACAGCACGTGCATCGTGTTATGGTTGTTTGACGGTTTGGATCGATATCACGTCGAAAGAAATGGTATGAAGCAGAGGGTTGAAGAGCTAAATGAGATATTGAAACATGCAAAACTTACGTTCGCGCCAGTTGATATTCACATAAAGATACGATGATGATGGATAAACACACAGGATTACAATGACGGGGATGATGATCACGAAGAACTATCCCAAAGTAGTGGCAGGGAAAAAAAGTGTAGCGAGGACAAAAGAAAGAAGACGTTGAGAAAAAACGTAAGGAGGAGTAAGTGGTGAAGGCAGGGAGGAAACACTGACAAACAGTCACGGTTAGTTTCGAAGGAGAGGGCAATTGAAGGATGTAAGTAAACAATGTATGAGAAAAATCAAAACATCATGCGAATGCTCAGTTGACATGTTTTGCCTGAACTGTTCTCATCACCTTTTGTTTGTGCAAAAACGACGTGAACTAAAAATGTTTTTCAATAAGGAAAACAACGAACAAATTGTGTGTATGGGTTTGAGTATGTCTATGGGGTTGTGCTTGTTTTTTCTGGCAAACGAACCAACCTCCAACTTGTGGTTGTTATGCACGTTCCAGAACGCAATATTGTACAAGGAGGGACATATTGCCAAAAGCAGGCAAAAGATCGAGAGCATTGGTCATGTGGCATGCATAACTTTTATGGAAAAAGGAAAAAAAACAGATTGTTAAGATCTGTTGCAAAAGTTTTTATGCACTCAAGAGGGAGGGACGTCCCATTATATCCTTCAGAGGACGACTTCTTCAATTCGTTGTTGTTGGCTGCTAACTTATTGTGAGGAGATGTCAAGGAAGGATTGGGAAAGTATTTAGAGGAGAATGGTGCGCGGTGTGTGCTTGTAGAGTGCGACCGAATGATGATAATGGTCCGTGTTGAGTTGCCTTGGCAGTTGAGACATTGGTATTGGACAGAGAAAGGTCCCTCGCTCGTATGTGGCAAACAGTCGGATCACAACATGGTCGCACGAAACGAACTTTGCGCCCAAATGAACAATGACAAGACATGGAGAAGGAAGGGTGACGAGATATGGGGAGCAGTGCATTTCAAGAGGACACTCACAAAAGTGTTTCAGATAAGAAGGCATGACGGAAACCTTTGCGTGACCTTGCAACTAGTGTTTGCCAAATTTGTGATTCACACAGAAATAGAATAGACAAAGCAGTCAAGCAAGGCGTCACATCAGTTGCTGAAAATGACTGCTATAAAAAACAACAAAATAAATGCAGCACGGAACCGAAACACGGTATTGAGTTTCTGCATTTTCAAGCTCGATCGCGACACACACGTAGCGGATGTGGCAACACAGTACTTTAATACAGGGGAAACAAAGAGAGAGATAGATGTAGTCAACGAGATGAGCAACACAGGACATGGATTTGAATTCGAAGTCTTAGCCTCGCAGACACAAACCGCAGGCTTTACAAGTAAAACCTTGAAAGAAAGGTAGTGACATTTTTGTTATTTCGACAAAGGTAACATGATTCAAGATGTGGTGGGACTGCATGTTTGTAACTCTTTCACAACGACGCGGGTATTTAGAGAGAGAGAGAGAGAGAGAGAGAGAGAGAGAGAGAGAGAGAGTTTTGAAGTGTGGAGACGAAGGATTTAGACACCAATTAAAATCTTTCTCTGAGAATAATGAAATTTCATGTATAGCATGAGTCTTGTGAGAAGGAAACGAGTTAGTGTGAGTGGGGTAGAAAGGGTTGGGTATTGGGTGCCACGTTCGTATGACAACAGTGTCTTAATGTGATTATATGAGCCCAGTATAGAATTATGTGATTGAACGTGGTCAGTTGTCACATGAAGGAAAGCAAAGCGAGACTCGTTTATGCATTGAGAGAGAGAGATTAAGCGAACCGAAACTAATGGAAGTTCACGTACAACATAGTCTCGTACGAAGAAAACGAATTATTGTGGGTAGGGTATAAAGAGTTGCGTATTGGGTGTCATATTGTTATTACAGCGGTGCATTAATGTGATTATATGCCTCCTAGTACGAAACCATGTGACTGGAAGTCTCTGAGTGTCATCTGAAGGAAAACAAAGCGAGACTTACTAAAGAGAGAGAGAGAGAGAGAGAGAGAGAGACAGAGAGACAGAGAGAAAAACAGAGAGAGGGAAAAAAAATAAAAAAAATTGCAAAGACATTCGCATCCTCCCCAGATGTGTAGGAGGCCGTTAGCAAGGCGGCCGAATCTGGCGGAGTGGGGGGTGTAGTCGCCTCACCTCCCGCGAAACTCAGTTTCCCGAGTTAAGACGAGGCCGCACATCCTCCTTGGCCTGATCCTGGCAAATGAAGGTCTTGTGCTTGGTGTTGTTGCACCAGTAACAGCAACTGTAACGGTTGCGGTACTTATACTCGGCCTCGGTCAAGTTGAACTTAAGTTTCGGCCTAACCCTTTATCCTTACTTATTCTCTTGGTCACAACGAGCAGGTAAACATGATGTTCACTTAAACAATGTGTACGAGAGTGTCAGTCCACCTTCATTGTCTTTTTTTTTTTTTTTTTTTGAACCCACAAATCATGTCGTAGAAGTATCATATTATTTCAATCGAAATGTGCATTAAGGGTTATCCTCTGGGGTGCGCGCTCACTTATAAAAACACAACAATTCCTTCCTCAAACAAATAGTCACATCCCTGACCCCCAACAGTGTTGAAATATTGAAGCAGAAAACCGTTGTTATGAACAATGACGTTTTTTCTATGTAGACCACCTCATCTCTCCAACAGCTAAACATGAGTTTCACAATAGATCAATTATAGTGAGACAATAATATGTACGCATGTTTAAAATTATAACGAATCATTGGCAAAAAGATGTAGAACATGATTATGATCATCTATTATTTCTAGAGCATGGTTGTACCGACACATGATAAAACAACAGTTTGTGATGAATACTCTACGCCGGGACTACTTTTGTTTTTCATGAGTTTTTTTTTAACTCTATCTGTGTCAGTTCTTACTTGTCATACAAATGCATATCACATCACATGGCGGGGGGGTACTCTGCACATCCAACCCTCATTGCAACGAATACAAGGTATATAAAAATTCCAAGTGAGGTACGGCATTGCACACCCCAATGCTTTAATATGTACATGGACATCAGGCGTCCACCATAATCTCATCATAATGTCATCATATTTCTAACACGAATTCATCATAATGCCATCACATTTCCATTACGATTTTAACATGATATCCAACACCATGTCCTGTGATGAATTGTTGATAAACACAGTATCAATGGATTATCAAGAGTTTACCAACGCAGACTTCAACAACTGAATCGTTGATCAACATTGTATAAACAGATTGTCAATGGTTGTTCAACACAAAGTTCAATTGTTTAATCTATCACTTCATGTGGACTATATAACTCACGAATGTTTGTTTTCATCACTTCCTGTTGAATATGGGGCATGCGTCAGGATAAAAGGTTGCTAAGCAGTTTTTAAACAGTTTAAAGGGGGGGAGGCCCCATGATGAAAAAAAAAAAAAAAAACTGATAATTGTTTTTTTCACCCTTGCTCATTTTTTCTCCATTCTAGTTTCATCACTATACTCTCAAGTCTAACACTGCCCGAGTACACTCTCCACATCTACAGACCGACAATGTAGTATTCCTCTACTCATTTCATTCGGCTACGGAACGAAATTATCAGGAAAGTGAACTCTTATGAGCTCTTCAACCGATCAAAGAGACGTATCCCTTATCTCAATAGATAGATATAGGTTCTTACATGTGCGCACACGCTGAGTAGGGACATGTGTTGTCACTGTCGCTGAACAACGGCTGAACGCGACAACAATACCCGCTGTCATTCTCGTGATCCTTTGTCGATTATTCACTGAAGTTGAACTCTGTGATCATTGTCCTTCCGTTTGCCTATCGTCTTCTAGAATCTGTCCATGGACAACATGTTATTCGTTAAAATAAGACATAATATTGTGTCTTATTTTTCACGAATTCAATTTATGATGCAACATAAGTAGCGTAGGCATCCCATCTTGTCGGCCGAGACAGGTGTTTGGATGTTTGATGAATTTGGGTTTGTCTAAAATTGTAAGGATAGACACGTTCATCCTCTCATCTGAGACGATTTTTTTAATGTGTGCTGAGATCCATATTTGTTTATAAATGTGATGAGCAAGGTGTCATTGTATCCTTGTTGGATATATTTTTTCAATTTGTTCCTGAGTAACATAAGAATGTTCATTCTCTCGCCCGAGACAGTTGTTTGGATATTTGATGAAATTCAAACTTGTTAAGAATTGTAATGATAGGCAAACCCGTCCTCTCGCCCAAAACGGTTATTTAAATGTGTACTGAGATCCATACTTGTTTATAAATGTGATGAGCAAGATGTCATTGTATCATTGTTGGATATATTTTTTTAGGTTCTTCCTAAGTTGTGTAGCACACCGAACATGTTTGGAGTTTTTCCAAACGTCTGAACATGTTCGAGTGTTCGGTCAAACGTCTTTCGAACTTGTTTGGGCCATATATATATATATAATTTGGTTACGAATTTTAACATACCTCCTGATTAAATAGTTTGGTTACGAATTTTAACATACCTCCTGATTAAATAATTTGGTTACGAATTTTAACATACCTCCTTATTAAATGTTATTTGTATAACCATCCAAAATAAGATATAGTTTTTTCGGATTTTTCAGAGAACTTTGTTTTGTTTTTTCTTTAATATTTTTGTGTTCACGTTCACATGGTTTTGATACTCGTTCGCGTCCGGTCGCGAACGTTCGAGTTTCGTCGCGAACGTTCGGGTTTGGTCACCGAACGTAATCACGATGTTATACAGTTCCTAAGTAACATAGGCATGCCCATCCTCTCGCTTAAGACAATTGTTTGGATGTTTAATGAAATCCGGACTTGTTTGCAATCGTAATAATAGACACTCTAATCCTCTCGCCCAAGACTGTTGTTTGGATGTGTACTCTGTGTGTCCGATATTGGATTTAACGCGGGTTTCGCGTTGAAAAATTCAACGCGCGTTGAATTCGCGTCAAACTCCCGTTCAAACGCGAGTTTGACGGGAATTAACGGGGTCCGGGATGATTTTTTTCCTGGGCTAAAAATTATCCAAAAAAAAAAAAAAAAAGGGGTTGTAGGTTTTGTTGAGGACTACAACCCTNTACAACCCTGTTTTTTTTTTTTTTTTATGCTTAAATCTATTTAAAAAAAATCAAAAACATAAACACATAATGAAAAAATAAAAACTAAAATGAAATGAGTGTTTTTGTTTTGGGTTTCACACATATTTTTTAAGGGCTAAAACGAAAACAAAAAAAAACAAATAAAAAATAAAGGGTTGTAGATCTTTCAAAGATGTACAACAATTTATTTTTTATTTTATTTTTTGGGAACTTCGTGTATTTAAAAAAAAATCAAAACCATAAAAAACAAATTAAAAGAAGGAAAAAAACATACACACACACACAAAATTGGGCTTGTAGCAGGTTGCATGAGTTTGGCGTCAGTTGGTTGAGGGAACCCAGGTCCTGGGCCGCCTGTGTGAATGTATGGAAAGCAGGTCACGGGCTGGATACGGATACTGGGCCAAATACAAGCCAAAGGCAGTTGAGGGCATGCAACCACCTCAGGCCCAAGGCCTGTTCTCGTTCAGGCTACCGGGGCCTACTGGAAGCTTCCTGGTACTGAACACAGGCAGGCCACTTCGATATAGCAAAGGGCCTGCCTCTACATTGGGCATTCGGGTGTTGGCTGCATGCTGCGTAAGCGCTGCCGCTCTGTAGCTCGTGCCACTCACGCGCTCACGGGCGAGCAGGAAGGAGCAGGCAGCCATAGCCGAGCTGCGCTGTTGTAAGCTGGGTGTGGCGCAGGGTGGTCCTTGGGTGCAAGTGGAATCTGTGTGTTGGGGAACGAGGTTGTGAGTATGGCGAGACACACTCTCACGCGCAAGCACAGACACAATTACACTTACACACACACACACACTTACAAATACACACATACACACACACACTTACAAACACACGCATACACAAACACACACATATACATACACACACACACTTACAAACACACACATACACTTACGAGCACAGACACACACACACACACTTACAAACACACACATACACAAACACACCCGCATACATTCATATTCATGCACAGACACACTCTCACGGCAGGCACACACATACACAGATACGCGCACACACAGCACACCTACACACAGATAACTGGGGCGTTGGGGGTTGGGGGATGTGGGGGCGGATGGGAGGTGCTTCAGTGGTTGGGGGAATTTTTTTATTTTATTTTATTTTTTTTGCCTAGGGCGACGTGTTCCGGACCCCGCGCATCCATTCCGTTTTTCCGAAAAGCGCGGGAGCGGCCCATTTTCGCGTTTAACGCGAATTCAACGGGATTTTTTGGAGTTTAACGGGATTCAACGGGAGTTTAATTCCCCCGTTCTGCGTTAAAAAGATACACAGTTTGTACTGAGATCCATACTTGCTTATAAATGTGATGAGCAAGGTGTCATTATATCCTTGTTAGATATATTTATTTAGGTTGTTCCTAAGTAACAAAGGTATGTTCATCCTCTCGTTCGAAACGGTTATTTGGATGTTTGATGAGATCCGGACTTGTTTAAAATTGTAATAATAAGGACGCCCATCATTCGTCCGAAACGGTTGTTTGGATGTATGCTGAGATTCATACTTGTATATAAATGTAATAGGCAACATGTCATTTTCTCCTTATTGGATATATATTTATTTAGGTTGTTCCTAAGTAACAAAGGTATGCTCATCCTCTCACCCTAGACAATTATTTTGATGTGTGTTTAAATTCATACTTGTTTATAATTGTGATGAGTAAGGTTTCATTCTATCCTAAGATTGTGGGATATATTAATTTTTCTCTCTCGTTATCATATTTAAGTACTGTAATAGTTATATGGAAAGGTCGATATGTGTTGGTGACAATGGTTTTTGGTTGTCACTGATAATAATGAGTTAATTTAGACATAATATTGCATTTTTTTGTTGCCACGAGTTCGGTCATAGTACACAAGAACTTGAAATTTTGTTGTTGATGAAATGCACACTTTAATTTCCTACGCATAAAAGTTTCAAATATGAATGCAAAATCATTGGTTATATATAATGTTGAACTCACAAGGAATTTGAATGGATGTACACGCAATAAACTTTAAGTTAGTGATCTTTGTACAATAAATCGCACACTCACATAATTATCGAATTCTGACTTTCATCCAGATAGCACATTGTCATATCACGCGTTGTCAATAAGTTCGAATATTCTGTAAAGTCAATGACATACCACTTTGTCATATAACACACCGTCAACAAGTTTTAATATTATGTAACGTTAATGATATCTGCACTTTAGGTTTTTCTGTGTAAGAATTTGAAATATAAAGTTCAATGCAAACGAGTTCTGTTGCGTGGGAAATCAAAAGCCCATCTGGACAAATAATGTACACGCAAAGAGATGAATTGAGTTTATGATAAAAAACACAAAGTTTACGTCTCTTGCAAGATAGGTAGTGCGCTTGTCACACTAAACTGAAACTCGTTAGAATAAAATAAATCAATGGTATGCGTTTTATCGTGGTCAAAATGCAGTTGAATAATTTAATGCATTATTGTCTAGGTTGTTTTACCGGACGTCCGGGACCCCTGGGTTGTCCGACCGGACGTCTGGTCGAACGTCGGACGGTCTCGGACCGGACAAGGGTTGTCCGACCTAGCGAAAAAAAAAAAAAAAAAAAAAAAAAAAAAAAAAAAAAAAGAAGACAAAAATCATGTGGCTTCTACCTTGCATAAGGTGTATGCCACCAAAATTTTGGCTCATTTGAGCCAGTAGAAAAAAACAATAAAAATCTTCAAAGTTTCTTATCCCCACCTATACCCCTCCTATCCCCACCAAAACCCCTCGTACCCCCCCCTCCCACCCCAAATAGCACCCTATCACCAAATGCTCAGAAAATTCTGAATTTTTTTATGAGGGGTCTCTATGGCATGCGCAACACT
>BFEA01000223.1:107221-139177 GCA_003427395.1 Chara braunii
GTCTCAGGATATTTTGTGATTGATTGACATGTGGACTGACAAGTACCCTTCGATTGGGCGCCAGCCTCCCGTATCTCCCATCCCAACGCGACCTTTTCCTTRCAGTGAGGAAAGGACACGTGTATGTGAGTGGGACGTACGAGAAGCCGTTGCACAAATCGGCGGGCARTATTACTTCCSTCCGGCCAACYGCTRTTCTGGGTTTGTAGAAGCCGGGTTTGTTATTATCGATACACACTTCCCACCTTAYTCGGTATTGTTGCYATTTAACGAGTTGATTGTCATTCCGTGGACGGAAGTAGAACCCTACTGGCCGCGCACTCTGTGCACCGAATGTCAGCATTTTGAGCGCTACAAGTCCAGGGGTTTTTACTACCGTGTGCGAAGCGAAGACGAGCACAAAGAAAGAGCCACGCGGTTGAGACCCTTCACTTCAGACTCAGAACTAACCAGCGAACGACGATGAGATTTGATACGAAAACGAGACACGCGAAGCGTGCCCAAGCCTTTCTGTTCTAAACGACGGGCTGTATCCCGGTGGGAGGCACGACAATACTTTTTGGATTGAATTTGGATCTTTCCCTCTCTTCCCGCTTTACCGCGCGCRCATTTTGCGACGMGCGAAAACGATCGACTTGCTCCATCGGACCAACACGRGGGATTTCARTTYYGTCTGTGTCCCCACWCTSAATTTYCAAAAATCCTTGGCACACCCCATCTTGCTGTTTTTCTGGGCCTCTTTTCCKCACAGCTAACWCTCCGWACGAAAGACAGCACAGGGCGTGAGGTTGGTATCGGAGCYGACACGTGTCGGTTCTGATGATAGTAAGTCGAACTGGCGAGAGGTAGGAGAGACCCTCAACTAGCTCGTCGAGATCGCCCAGTGACCAGATCTCAGTCTGGAGCGGCTGCACCCGCAATAATGGTGGACGGTACTAGGGTGATCGTTAGCATCCCTGCCCCCTTCCCCTTCTTCCCCAACCATACCAATCCCGAGGCTTGGTTGGAAGCTGTCAAAGCTCAAAACTACAGCGCAACCGATCTTCCCCGTGTTCTGACTTTACGACTCCGCAATACATCACACGACTCGTTCAGAAAGCATACATGGGTAGATTGGGAGACTTTTAAGCATGCATTCTTGGCTCGATTCAACACGGTTAATGAGATGTCGCCTAGTACGTGCTCAAAAATCAACCTCAAGGACCAGGGGAACTGTTACCCGATTTCGTTGATCGATTTCAAACCACATTGGATAAATCCGGGTGAGACGAGAAATCTGCTCGAGATTTGTTTATTGATCACCTTCGAAGTCCGACCTTGAAAGGGAAACTGCAGAAAAAGGTTCCCCCAAAAACAACCCAGTTATCGATTACCATTACTAAAGCGTTGGAACTAGACTTGGCTGATACAAAAAAATATATCAGCCAGGGAGACGAAGATATTACGGATACCATACGGGATGTAACGGCTAAAAGGCGATCGTGGTTGCAGGCGGTCGAACGATTTTATCCCCGCCCCGACCATGACCTTCCCAGCGGAATCGTTTTCGATATCCCGACTACTTCTCCTTCATCTCCCCCGGTGAATCAATCGATCGCAGCCATTAGAAGCGGACCTTCATCTGAGCCCCCCTCGCCGGCCGTAACCAATCTACACCTTGCCCAAATGATCCATACGGCTACTACCAAGCAGCCTGAATGGATGAGTAACTTGATCCAAATGCAGGCCGCTCATATAGAACAGTTGGAACAGATAATGAGCAGGCTCATTAAGCCTAACCCAGCTCCTGCTCGGCCTGCCCCTGCATCGTTTCCACTCTTACCTGCTCCGCCTGCTCCAAGATTTGCCCCTCAGTTTCCCCAGTTTGCTAATCCGGCAGGAAAGATCGAATGCTTCAACTGCAAACAGCCCGGGCATTTTGCTCGAGACTGTCCGCAGCCGAAACGTAATCAGCCCCCCCACTGCTGTGCCCCCCGTCGCCCTTAATCAAGGTCGAGTGGCCGCTCTGATGGATACGGACCCAGGAAAAGAACTCGTGGCACACGCCCCGGAGCAGCCTTCCCCCTCGACGACAATGGCGTCGACATCAGGAGCTTCCTCCTCTGACGCTGCTGACATAGTCGACCCCCTTGAGTATCTTCATCTCGCCGGAATGATCGGAGCGATCTGATCGGCCCAGGATGATCTCGAATGGGTCGATCGCGAATCCAATCCCGGACTGCAGTTTCGGACAGGAGATATTGATGTGTTAAAAACGCTCAAGCAATTAGATATTCGTGTACCTATCCCAGTAGGACGTCTGCTCACCATATCTGAAGCGGCGAACGATAAACTTCTACAACATTGCCTGAAGAATCAAAAGCGTTTCACCTATCAGCGCATACAGCGGATGTTGAAGAAGAAGGAAGGAAGTGAGGAAGTTGCACCCCTCGAGCCAGATACAAAAGAACGTGAACCCGAAGCCGCACGCGTAGCCGCCATTTCTTTAGCACAAAAGGATCACTTTGTGCGAGCTCGACCAGTACTATGGAAAAGTGCGGGATGTGACTGCGAAGTTTGGGGTAAGCCGTTTAACGCCCTCATCGACACAGGGTCTTCTGCAGTAGCCATATCGTTAGATACTGTCAAAAAGACGGGACGACTTGGATCCATTCTTCCTCAATCTGGCAAAGACAACTATGTCTCTGCCAACGAGGAGACAATGAATATCGTAGGTATTATCGAGAACGTGGCTGTAAAAGTAGGACGAGTACATGTCCTTGTCAACGCGCTCGTAATAGATGTACGCTCCTATTCTGTGTTATTGGGATTACCTTGGGTAATGGCGGTAGGCGCTCGACTGCATTTCGATTCGAAGCAACTGGTGCTCACACAAACTAAGGGAAAACCTCAGATTGTTCCCTTGCGGGTTTCCACCCGAACGATAAAACAGGTTCCCAACTCACCCCAAATAGGGATGATCCGAGGCATTGATCCCGAGGAGTGTTTCCCCTCGCGTCTCGGTGAGGGAATCAGGGAACGAGAATACGAAGAAGAGATGCCCAGTAAAGAGGAATGAAAGCATCTGGTTGAACTTTTCGAACACGAAACTTTCGAGGAATTTCTAGTGTTCCCCAACACCGCTCGAAGCTTCCACGTGGATTCCGAAGACAGTACATTCACGCCTCTAACAACCCTGGTCAGTCCTTCCGTCCTTCTCGGGGAACCCATATTACAAGTCTCCGATTTGGCTGATGATTTGGAACCCCCTTGCACCTTGTACGAGGGAGCTCTTTCCTTACGAACGCGTTATCAGCAAACGAAACAGTATTTGGACGTTTCTGTTTTCCCACCCCGATCATTGCTAACAACAGGAGCCATCATCGCCTTGATTAGACAAAACGCGGAAGCACCTGTAAGTGATGTGCCGAATCTAATGCAAGAAATGTCGGATCTAACAGGACTAACTGTGAAACCGACTTCGGTTGATTCAGAGACTGACGCTGAAACTAAAGAAACGGAGATGATCAGCCCCGCTGAGTCCCAGATGATAGCAACTGTCTTTTCTGTTCGCACCAGTAGTTCCGTTTTCTCTAGTGTCCATGAGCGGCGGGAACGGCTGGTTGACTGGATCGATATGCCCCTTAATATGTCCGGGGAATCAACGATCCCCCTCCCGAGTCACGTTCCCACGGAATTTCGGAAGTCGCTAATCTGTGTATTGAATGGTTACGCAGATGTGCTGAGCATGCATGACAATGATATTGGGTTAACGAATGTAATTGAACATGCCATTCTCACGGGAAATCATCCACCTATTAGCTGCACTCCCTACCGATACTCGCCAGCTCAACGAGCGGCCGCCTTTCAACGGATTAAGGAATTCGAAGCTAATGGATGGATCGAACCCGCTATAGGACCGTGGTATTTTTCTGTAGTGATAGTACCCAAGAAGGCTGGGGGGATTCGCATTTGCATTGATTATCGAAAGCTGAATGACATCACGATTAAAGATGTGTATCCCCTCCCCCGGATTGATGAGTTATTAGATGCGATTGGGAGTGCTCGATTTTTCAGCAAGTTTGATGTTCGCCATGGGTTCCATCATCTTTTTGTCCGAGAGGAAGATCGACCAAAAACAGCGTTCGTGCTTTTCGAGGGCACGTGGCAGTGGATTCCATGTCCGATGGGTATCTGCAATGCCCCTGCGACCTTTCAGGGGGCCATGAACATGGCTTTTCAGAACTTCGTACGGAAGACTCGTTTAGCGCAGAGCATCATCAACTACTGCGTGATTGTGTACATGGATGACATCCTGGTTTATTCGAGTTCCTACGAAGGACACGTGCAGCACATGGAATGGGCACTGCATGCGTTACGAGATGCAGGCTTCAAGGTGGCGCTGGAGAAATGTCAGTTTTTTTTCACCACCATTTCCTTCCTGGGGCACGTGGTGACAGACAAGGGACTCCAACCGGAACCACAGAGCTATCAGGGACACGCTAGTGCCTACCACTATCACGCAAGTTCGCGCCTTTCTGGGCCTAGCTTCGTATTACCGAAGATTTATCAAGGGCTTCGCTGCAATTGCGGGACCCCTCACAAATCTCCTGCGCAAGGATCAGCCGTTGATCTGGACGTCGGAGCGCGATGAAGCATTTTTCAAACTCAAAGCTGCCCTCATTTCGGCTCCAGTCCTTATAAGACAGGATCCCGAAAAGCCTTTTGTTCTAATCACCGACTGGCAGCCAGAGGCGATTTCGGCGATCCTTGCCCAGGGACTAAGCGGAATTAAGAGAGTGATAGAATATGCGTCCAAATCAGTGCCCGCCTGCAAATGCAACTACGCCGCTCCGACGCGAGAATGCTATGCGGCTCTCTGGGGAATCAGTCGCTTTCGTGCTTACCTGTACGGACGAAAATTCACCCTAGTAACTGATCACGAGCCCCTGTTGGCTCTGAAGAAATCGAAGGATTACTCGGGCATGATCGGGCGATGGGCAACGGTGCTGTAGAGCATGGACTTTAACATCCGTCATCGAAAGCACGAAAGACACGGGAACGCGGATGGATTGACACGATTGCACCGGCCAGAGAAAGTTCTGAAGAGTGAGGAGGTGATTTCGTGGAACGAAACAAAATAGGAGATCGGACCTCTGTACGGCCAAGTGAAGATCCTGTCGAAGTAGTAAGTGACACGCAGACTATTTCAGTCTCGTCTCTTCCCCTCCGTCATCATGACTACCCCGCCTGCCTTCACAACCCCCTCTTCTCTTACTAATTCTGCCCCTCTCACTTCCTCAACTTTCTTTGCCACCCTCCCCGATAAATTCAGTTATTTTTGCACGTGCATTGCACGGGTTTATGGGGTCGACTGTCATCCCTTTGAAACTGGGTTTGTCGATTGGGTAGAATGTGCCACATGTGTCAACCATGCGCATGGGGTCTGCGTACGATATCGGACGAGTAGCAAGGAATGGAGGTTCCCCCTATGTAGAACGAACAAACTCCCCACGAAGGTTCGATTCGAGGCCGCCCGTACGGATGACCCTGAATACGAAAAAAAATACTGACGAGCGGAGGTTTGGACAGATAAAATTTTATTGGCAAAATTAGCGGGGTTATCATTGGGCCACCTCACCAAACGCGACAGACGTAGGGCGACCTAGAGATCTCGGGACTATCGATGGATCAACGATCATTTGGAAAAACGTAAAACTGACGGATCGGGTTTGTGGCTGACAGTTCCCCATCCCTTCCAGAGATACGATTGGATCCGATCTGCTCACGAGGAACAGGCCGCTCGTTTTGCGATATGTGTCATGGAGGCAACTGCGGTTCTGGTCCAATATACGAGATGATGTCAAATACATTGTTGCTAACTGTCTGATTTGTGTCGCTGATCGCGCCCCTATACGGGAACCAAACACAATCGTACCAACGGAAGTAGAGCGTCCCTTCCAGCGAGTCAGTATGGACACGACAGATATTGACGTGCCCCCTGGCCCAAACCGCTATGAATATTCTATTTTATTAGTATTAATCGACCACTTTTCCAAGTATATCGAAGTCTATCCCTGTAAGACCCGAAGGGCCGCCGAAATAGCCATGTACATCGAACGGTTCCTCTATACCCATCTAGATACGGAAGAAATTCTAACCGACAATGGATCTGAATTTAAACGTGAGGTAGAAGAACTACTTGCGCGAAGGGGCGTCACGCTCCGACATACGACACCCCACGTGTCCCAGTCAAACGGGTTGGTCGAGAATGCCAACCGTATGATTAAAACCGCCCTTCGCAAGAACTTAGCGGCACACGACACAAGTCCTTGGCCCGAAATCGTATATCAGATTGTCGGCGTCCACCGGGCCACCCCTCACGCATCTACAGGGTTCACCCCCTTTGAGCTTCGAACTAATAGCCTCCGCTGTGTTGATTACCGGGGTAACTCGGAAATTGCCGAAGCAGGGGGTAGAGACACGCGTGCAGCCCTCAGAGCCAAGGCCAAAAGGTACGCCGACTTGATGGAACGGGTCGTTCCGAAGCTAGCCCGAAAAAGGCAAAGGATGACCGAACTGGCCCACGGTAGACAGATCTGTAGCTATGTCCCTACAGCCCGTTCCGGCCCGGCGGTAAAGTGCACTATGTCCTGACACTCCCGACATCCCGTACTAAGGAACTGTATGCCAGCTTCAATCCTTTGACCACGTACTAAAAGGATGACCAGCCCTAAGTTACAGTCGAGTATCGAACACAGGACCTTATGTGAATCGTGCAAGTGACCAAACCTATTGACCTACACTGTGAAATAGTCTGTAGTTGTGCTCTGCTGGGCTCGAGTAAAAAGGACTATGATTATGAGCCACCCAGCAGTCTCATGACAACCCCATAGACCAAGAACATCAGGATCCCCACCATCGCCCAGTCCCCACATACAACAACCATGGGCTACCCCTTGGGTGGTGCGCAGGCAGTGTCTATAATAACTTACCTGCATCATCCCAAGGGGGGGTGTGTCCAGCCGTGCGTCATTCTAACGCCCTGCCCGTGTCCATGCACAAGGCTGCGGAGTTTTGAACCTGCAACTTCATACCACAATGCGCATTTCCCACCGGTGCTCTAGCCACTGAGCTACATCAACAAAATTTAGTTATATAATTGCACTATGGGCCAAGATACAGTTTCAAATTGCAGTTCGGGCAATGTATACAACCCACCTTTCTGGCCAGGAAGGGTGCCCGAAGTGCAATTGCAAACTGTATTTTGCCCCATGGTGCAATTATAACTTTTTTTTATGACTCTACTGAAGTTACCCCTTTCTTTAATTTTTTTTCTTTTTTCTTTTTTTCTTTTTTTTTTTAAAATAAAGTCCACTGGCAGGCTGTTGTAGAGGTGGTGACAAATTCCTAATTTAAAATTTGTTGCTCTGCAGATGATATTGTGCGAACTTATCAACAGTAAGTGGGGGTCATGGAAAAAGGTCCAACTGGGAGTACACCCTCATGAGTGGGTGCTGGATGACTGCAAAAAGGGTCAGAAATGAGGGTCTACTCCCACTTGGACCTTTTTCCACAAATTGGCAAATTGGCCAGGAAGTAGAGGTCAATTTGCCAATTTGAGGAAAAAAGTCCAAGTGCGGGAGTACGCCCTCATGAGGGGGCACTGCATTCGGCTTTCCTGCCTATACGGACCGGGTCCATTTCTTTTGGGAGGCTCCTATCTATTGGCGAGGAGCATCACCTGCTGGACCCGGAAACAGTATCTTGACTTGTCACTTTCCCCCAGCATTTCTTCACAACAATACAGTTGGACCAGGTTTGATTCAGCCGTAACGGTTCTCAAGCATTGGCCACGCTGGCCTTGGAACACCTTTCCCCCAACCCTGGTTCCGGGGAGCCGCTACTTCCTGGGTCAGTACTCTGACTTCCCAACTAGCAGAAAGTTTAAGCCCTCTTCCTTCAGGACCTAGTAGCACGGCAGCCTCATTCCAATTCACTTTCACAGTTTCACTTCATAGGCCAGAGCAAAAGCATGAAGTATAGTGTTTCTTTTTTTTGGGGGGGGGGCATGTTTAAATGGGCGAAAAAAAAAAAGACACCTACTACTGGCAGGTCCCTCATGGGCCGACTTCAAAAAGGCAACAAAAGCACCGTGGGTAAGACTTAGTGCGGATGTCATAACTATAGAGGCGGGCCGTCATGATTAGGTCGCCTGAGTTCCAAAAGGGCAAGGAGAAATTTGCTTTTTTTTTTTCTTTTTTTTTTTTTAAGTGCCTCCACCGATACTAGTGCTGCTGATAGGCGCAGACACCACTAATACGAGGGGGGACTCCATCTATTGGTGGGGAGTATCACCTGCTGGAAAACGGGTCCAGCGTCCCATATACAGAAAGTAAAACTGCTTGAGAATTCTAAGAACTGGGTTGACAGAGTTGTCCTATATAGTATCCTTTTCTCCCTCATAGAATAGCGCCAGGTAGACCAGTTAGGGCGTCCCTGAACAATTTGAAAGTCTTTATGGATTGGGCCTCTTCACCATGCTGATTGGCGCCAGATCTTGCACTCTAAGCTAACCCTTCTTTTGTTGGGGGAACATGCCAACTTTCTGAGTTTATACAGAGTCATACCATGAAATAGGGACCATTGGTCTTTTCCCATTGAATTCTAATATCTGTTTGTATTTCTTCCTTGATTTTATCAGTACATTCCTGACCATCAAGTCTAACTCTTTCTCATTCATGTGTATATCTTCTTCTCCAAATAGCCCTGAGTATTTCTCTTCTATTTATGGTAAACAAATTTTGTGTGCTTTCATCATAGGGTATGACCGTCCATTCCTCCATCAGTAAAGATTTCCAACCCAATGGCCATGTATTAGTCACCTCCAGTTGAGACCATATTGTGTCCCACCATCTCCATAGCCACACTGAGCCAGGGCATTGCAAGAAGATATGTTCTATAGTCTCAGGTATATTTCTGCTCGGAAAGGCTGATGTGCAAAATTTACACCAAGGTTTAGCTAAACCTTTGTTGTCCAACGAAGTTCTGTCTATTAGTCAATCATTAGTTGGGAGACATTTTTGTTCAATCTGCCATTGTAATGAGGCCATTTTTGCATGTTTGATCTTCTTACTTTAGAACCATTTGATCTTTCGAAATTCGTCTTTTCCTAGGTTCAAGTGTTCCATCCATCTTTGTACAACTCTGTCTTTGAGATTAATTCTTGGTCTTAACATTCTATATGTTGATTTTACTGTGAGATTGTGTAGGGTTCTTGTGTAGTTCCTCTTACCTTTACCCCGCGATCCCCATTTTCATTCCTGTGGGTCTAATGGGAGGAATTGAATGGGTGTGTCTGGGCGGAAAGCAAACCAAGAGTTTTTGTCTTGTAGGACCCTAATTCTAAAAAGCTGCTCAGTTGTCACCTTCTTATTCCAATTGGTTCTGTCATGGTTAACTCATTATTGATTTTAAGATCATAAAGAGTGAAGATCATAAAGAGTGACTAGTATGTCCCCACCTCTTTCCATATGGAAGACATTGCCAATTATTTTGTGATCCTCCTTGAGAACTACCCAGTCATTCATTTTGATTTTAGGGCCCTTCTTGAGAATTACAGTCCAACTTATAAGGATTAACTCTAATATCATATCAAGAGCGTCCTCTGGATAATGGCAATATTTCAATTTGTCCTTGAGTTTTTTGTGAGAGATTCATTCATTTGTAACTGTGTCCCATATACCATTTATTCTAATAATACCTTTCCTTATCCAACCCTTCCAAGGTGAGTTCATACAATGAAGAGTGCATCCTTGTGAGTCCCTGATCCAAGTGTTGTTAAAGAGCGGTTGCCTACAAACCTCCTCCCATCTTGTGGGCGACACTTTGTCAGTAATCAGAAGTTTTCTCCATCTTTTCATGAGAGTTAGCCAGGATGGATCTTTAGTAAAATCCACTCTAGTTGCTTCCTTGTTAGATTGTTGAGATTGTTCTGTCATCATTCTTCCCGGTCTGGGAAGGGTCCAAGCTCTATTTTCCAACCATGTCATTGGGTCAATTCCATCAACTGTTTGGGGGGCTAATCTTCTTATCTGTTCCCAGGTTAACACATTCCATGGAGTCTGAGGTTTAAAAAGCAGTCTTTTAATCCATTGCAGAGACAATAACATTGCTTGGAGGGTGGGATCAATGATGCCAAGTCCTCCACTCGATTTGGGTTGTATAATTGATGACCATGCTACTCTACTAATCACATTCTTTAAATCATGATTTCCCCTCCAGAGGAAGGCTCTTAGTTGTTGTTGAAAAGTTTTGATCGTTGCCTTGTCTAGTGCCCAGATAGCAGACTTATACCATATCGATGCCAGTACTACGTTATTGATTGCAAGAGATCTTTCAATTATTGATGTATGTTTGTTTTTCCATAGATTTAATTTGGAACAAGCGTTTCGTAAGATCCATTCATTATTTGATGCTGGCTTCCCTTCTGCTGAGATATTAATTCCCAATACACTTACTGGTGTCTCATTAGATAACCATGTGATCTTTGGTAGCTCTGGGGTCTAACTCCTTGGTGATGAATCCACCACCCCAAAGTTTTTTTACCCCAATTAATCCTCATATCAGATAGCCTGCAGAAACGAGCTATCATGATCCTTAGGGCTTCCAAGTTCTCACGAGATGCTTCAATCATGATAGATAAGTCATCTTTACTTGGATTTTCTTAATATCTTTGTTCTTACGTAAATTAGCTGCGAGATCTTCCATAATAATTACAAATAGGAAAGGGGCGATAGGATCCCCTTGTCTCACTGATCTCTTAAGACAGAATGGGGGAACCACATTGCCATTTATCATTATTCTAGTAGTGGCTTTTTTGTGCATTATCTTTACCCATCTCTTGAAACTACGGCCAAAATTCATTTTTTCTAGGCATTTATCCATAAATGTTCAGTCCACATGGTCGTAGGCTTTCTCAAAATCAATAAAGATAAAAGCCGCATTATATTTCGATTGCCTGGAGATTTTCATCAACTCATTTACCAAGAGAATGTTGTCTTGAATACTTCTTCCTGTTATAAAGCCCGTTTGTGCTGGATGGATAATATTCGAGATAACATTCGTTAGCTGATCAGCTAATACTTTTGCCACTAACTTGTAGACCACAGTTAAGAGAGTTATTTGACGATAATTTTCTATATTTGCTTTGTCTCTTTTTTAGTAAATAAGGGTGAGGACACCTTCATTAACTATCTCCCCCATCTCTCCTGTGGTCCATATTGCATTGTAAAATTTCATTAGGTTCTGCGAAAAAGTATCCCACATGCTTTCCCAGAATTCTTTAGGTAGTCCAACGATCCCAAGTGTTTTTTCTTCTTTCATTAGGATCAGTGCTTTCCATATTTCATCTTTGGTTATGGGTTTCTCCATTTCTTCTCTCTGTTTCTCTGAGATTTTCTTAGTAATTGGTATTAGGAAATCATTTATCTTCTCCTTGTGTTGACTTTTGGGGATGTCACTATTCCCAGGTGTGAATAAATTCTTGAAGAAGTCTCTAGCTAGCTGTTGTTGATGTAGCTAAGGGTTCTTCTGAATTCAGGGGGTTAGCCATGCTTCTATTATGGTTCTTCCTGATTTGGTTTTGGCCATTGCAAAAAATCTGGTGTCCATATTTCCTTCCATTTGATGTTTCTTTATTTTTCCCCTTATTCTTATCCCTTGCCATCTATATTTCATGTATTTTAATAATTGGTTTTCTATTTCTTGAACTTCATTAGCCAATACAGCAAGTTGCTCTTGTTCTAACGTCTCAATTTCAATTTGTTGAAGATCATACTTTTTTTGGTGAAGATTAGCTTCCTCGATGTGTCTTTGTTTGGCTATGACCTTCGAATATCCATTGCATTTACGGCCTAGGAAAGCTAGGCCGTTGTTGAACCACTGTATATCATTTTTGATGAGGGGTCTCTGTTTTCACCAGAATTCCCACACATCTTTTAGAAATTGTTTAAAATCATATTTCTTTAGATGATCTGTATTGAGTCTGTAGTATCCTCTTCCTTGATCTGTTTTTTTCGTAAAGGAAAAGACCGCCATACACATTGAGTGGTCAAGGCCAGGAAGAGGGTTATGTGGTAAGATTGCTGGTAACTGTAATGCTCCTTGGATTTCATCTGAAACCAAGATTAGGTCAATTCTTGATCTCGTATTTTGTCTTACTTGATTTTTTCTAAAACAGGTATAGGTTTTCGCTTGGGGATTGAGTCTTCTGAATGAGTCGAAGAGATTAGCTGAGAGACAGAGATTAAAGATAATGTTCTCATCAACTTTAATGTACGGAGGACATGGTGAAGGGATGTATCATCTATCCAGGGTGCAGTCCGGGGCCGCAATCAAGTCTCCTGCAATAATGATGGGGATACCTGTTGGCATATGAGGAAGTATTCCTTCGAAAAAACTCTGTCTTTCACGTACTTTATTTGGGTCATATACACATAAGATGCTTACCACTTTTACCCCTATCATGGATAGAATGTAGACTCTCTGATGTTCTCTGATTACACTCTGTATATGGGACGCTGGACCCGCTTTCCAGCAGGTGATGCTCCCCACCAATAGACGGAGCCTCTTCCCGGGTGGTAGTGGTGTCTGCTCTTATCAGCACCACTAGCACCGGTGGGGGTGTTGTTTGAAAAAAAAAAAAAAAAAAAAAAGGACATCCAATAGCTGTGGCAGTAACCCTGTGTGCCCGGCTTCTACAACAACCTGGGCTTTTATGGTCCCGCGTGGCAAGTAAGGCTTTCTTTAGGCTTTCTTTAATTTCTGCATTAAAATTTCACCCGTTTGAAATGATAGATTGACAGCTGAAATTTTCTCCATGGCAAGTGAAGAGCGAGGGCCTACAACATGAACGATTGGGGAAAGCCATATGACCACCCCTACACTGCCAACCTTAGGTGCATCTGCCCTATAAGCCGTGTGGGACCAAATTTCTTTTTTTATATAATTATGTTGATTTGTAATCATCAAGTGAGTCTCTTGAACACATATTACATCTGGCCATGACCTACCATTTACTCCCTTCATCATTTTATAAATAGTTTGTCTCTTATTATGTTTGGCCGATGCAAACCCATTAACATTGATAGATCTCAGATCTAGATCCGCATCTCTCTTTAGCACCTTTCAATTTTTGTCCTTATTAAAAAGAGTATCTATTAAATTTACCTCACACATGGATAATAAGATATTTTCATTGTTCGTAGGTGAGGAAGGTGTTTTTAAAGTATAGGTTCCCATATACCTTTGTCAAGAGCTCCCCCGCTATCCAGGAAGTGCTTCTTGAGGAGGTTTAAGAGGAGGTCTACTACATTATCTTCAGACCATAATTTTTTTGCTTCAATCTTTTGGATCCTAAGGTCTCTGAGTGAGTCATCCCCTAGTCACTTCAGATTGACTGGGTCTCCTGCCCTGTACCTAAGAAAGATATCCCTATATGCAATTGTCTGAGATTCAGTGGTTGTTATGAAAGTAGCCCAACCTCCTGGGGGAAGATTCTTTTCTATAAACTTGATGGATTCTGCTCTGAAAAGTGTTTCTCCAGCCAATCTCCCTGTTTGGTAAGAGAGGGAGAGGGTGGAGGACGTCATGCCGTATAAAGTCAATCCTCCGTATTGAGAATCCCCTATCTTTGTGAGTCCCACTTCCCACTTTCCTTCCTTGCATCGAACCGGGAAGATTGCAATTCCGGTTTTGGAGAGAGGTTGAGCCTCTGAGTTCAGTCAGGTTTTGAGCTTTTGTCTTCAATTCTTAAGGTTCAAGGGGGAAGGTGCCAGAGTTGTTGAGCTATCCTTTTGCTTATAGGTTTCATCTGTATCACCTGAGGTAAGATCAATTTCCTTGTCTGTATGAAAAATGTCCAACTTTTGATCTTTTGGTTTCTTTTTCTTTTCTACACATTCTTTCCCTCATCACCTATGTCTTCTTCTCGAACCACTTCTGATTCTCTGTTGTCCCAGTCTAGCAATGATGATTTCCTCTTTTCTGGTGTTTTTTATGAGATTACAAGGAATTTTGTTTCTCCTGTCAGGCTTGAGGTAATCGCAGTTGTTATTCCTTTCTCTGAAACAATGAGTGTTCTTGGCATATCAGGCTTTGGGGACTCTGAAGACTGATCCTCTAGGATCATGAGTACTGCAGACTGTTTGATAGTTGCATTGATTGGTGAGGTCAAATCCAAATTATCTCTGTCTGTCAGAATCGAATTAGCGTTGTCTGCACCATCACACGAACCCTGGAGTGAGGACTGTAGCTGGTCCTCTGTTTCTAAGTGTGTGGCTTCCATATTGAACTTCTGTTGATAAGGAACTAATTCGGTGTGACCTCTTTTCTCTTGGTCACTATCTTCTGAGTTTTGGACTGTGTGATGCATAGTCTTTTTTTTTATTGCATGTCGGGGTGTGATCGCAAGATTCTTCATTCCCTTTCTTGAGAATTTCCTTATTTTTCATACACTGGCTTGAGGACAATACTTTTTTTTCCTGGCCAATTCCTTAAGTCTCTTTTTCCCACATATGTATCCTTGTTTAGGTACCTCTGATAAGGGAAGAGGTAGAGGGATCTGCATTTGACCTGACAAGATGTGTAGCAGTCTGTTGTTCACCATCTGCCAATCTTTTGCCCCTGGTAGACCATACTGCAATGTGACCATCAACTTGTCACTCTGCACCAGAATGCTCATAATGTGATCCTTAGTTAATACCCAAAAGTCTTCCTCTACCCCCGGATTTCTGAATTTCAGGTTACTTATAATCCATTCAGCCACATATTGAATTCGCTGCTGCAGATTTGTAACAGGAACTTGCATTTGTCCCCCGTCACCCATGTCTTCCAGTGGGATTGCTGAGACAGGGGTTTGCTCCACTTCCATGTGCTCTTCAGTGAAAGCACTGTGTAATGGATCCATGTCTATGGGAGTGTGATCTGGTTGAAGATCTGTCAACCCCTGTTCTTCCTTTTGCAAGTGTGTGGTCACTTCGCCTCCCAACAGATCCGTCTTTTGAGTGTGTTGGTTCCTTAGACCACTATCCTTTGACTGTGTCTGAGATGAGTCCGGTGGTGGGGGGGGCAACGGTGGGGGGGTTACTAACACTTGTGATGTATCAGTAGGGAGGATTATGACAGATGATGTATCAGAAGTGTGTGATAATAGTGGAACGAATGAAACTAATGCAAGTTCCGAATTATGTGGGAGTGAGAGAGACTGCTATGAAGTCTTCTGTTGTGGTATCTGGTTATGTTGGGCTTGCTGCGTGTGTTGTTACGTATGTTGTTGATGATGTGAATGCTGTTGCTACTGGTGCTGAAGCTGCAGCTGCAATTGGAAACGGGCGTTACTTGCCAGTTGTTGATTCTGATTCTGTGGTATCTCACGATTGTTCTTTGACTTGACAATTCTCCATTTCATCCCTTCTCTGTGTTGATTCTTATGCAAGTAATCCTCTTGTGCCGGCCCCACCATTTTATCTCCTCCCTTTTGGTTGCCCATTTGCCCCTAATATTTCCCCTGCTGTCCATCTTTCTCGCTCTGTTTTTGTGTGTCTTCAACGGGGGTCTTCATACTCTTCTTTGACTGAGCCATATGAGGTTGGTTTTTACTCTGGGGTGGAGGGGGTGATGGAACCCATTCTGCTGGCGGTCTCGAGGTTTTACGGGGGTCACCCCTACCTTCCCAATACCATCCACTAGGAATTCCCATATGATTAGGTTCCTCGTTAAAGACCCAACCGTCGTACCCTGGGATCACCGGGATCCAACGGTGAGGTCTCTGAGGGTCTCGCTTTAGTTTTGGTTCTTGTGAAACCGGATGCTGTGGATGCATAGGGCACACAAATTCCATACTTAGGTGTCCATATGCCTTGCTTTTGAAACACCAAGGGCAAAATTTGTGCGCCATATGGATCTGGAAGATTTCCCCCCCCATCTTATATGGGATGATATCATCTAAAGAGAATGGTTGATCTTTCTGAAGATCGATTGCCAACATTAGATAATCATCCCTTTTCGCCACATAGGATGGGAGGGGATCTATGGAATCCACAATTTTGAAATGTTGACCGAAATCATGTACAAACGCAACCTGTACTTCGATAGGAATGTGACGCCGTTCTACCCAATAGTGATTCCTCATTAACTGATCCCTCCTTTCTTCTGGACTGATTTTCCTAGGTTGCCAAGGATAGATTCTTACTTGAGAGTTTTCCTGAGAGTTTTTCCAATATAGCTTCTTCCAACTATCTATCTTGGCTTTGTCTTTCTCAAACAAACAGAGAATGGTGAAGACTGTAGGAGTAATGGGCTGTATGAGAAAGAACTCTGAGACTGCTTCCTCGCTGCCTTTCAATTCATGGAGTCTTCTGCAGATCCACTTTATTTTATCATTTGTGGATCGATAGGCTGCTTTATCATAGAAAATCCAGTTATTTGCATGCCTGACATAAATCTCGTCCCTCTTGGCCAATTTCTCTATCGGGTAGGATTTCATGAGCATTTTCCTTCCTCCCTGATCTACAACTTTCTGTTCAGAGGGGAGAAGAAAGAGGAAGAGAAAAAACGTTCAGGCAGGTGATAAATTGCGGGGGGGATTTTTAGCTCTTCTATGGGCGTGCCAGGTGGTCCAATCGGTGGTCTCGAGATATTCAGAGTTTTGTCTTGCATTGTTTGCCTTACCCTCTACGCCCATGACGGGGTCGAATAACCAGACTGCGACAAGTGGGAGTCTTGATTGCATCGTTCTGTGGCTTGAGGCTGGTTACATTGGTTAGGAAATAATGCTTGTTCCAGTTTTTCCTCTTCTGTTAGCATCTCCTCATCGTTTTGTATTTCCTTTGTCTCATCTGGTTCATTGTGTGAGGTGTTCAGTTTCTGTGCCTTTTCTGTTTCCTCTATTTTCTCAGATGAGAATTCTTGCGTGTCCCTCTGTTCATTCTCCTGGTACCCCAACTGGATTATTTTGTCAGTGCCTGGGACCTCTGTTGGGACCGCTATTGACAGTCCTTTCTCGCCATCCTTTGTAAGCGTCATGATCGATTGTGGTTCTTGTAACCGAGTGTGAGTCCTTGGCCAAACTTTGGTATCAATTATTATGGATGATGTTCCTTCAGTTTTGTTGTCCTTTTTGCTCTTGACTCGGGTATGACCATTCATTTGTGCTTGTTCAACCCCTGGTCTGCTATATGGTGATGGGCTGAGTTGTCTCATCACGTTGTGCCTCATTGCCCCTTGGTAGAAGAGTAGGGATCCTCCTCCTCTGACTCTCTTCGAAGGAATTGAGTTAATTCTCATCATCTTGTTGTCCTGAAATCAACAATAGAATTCATAGCAATAAAATATTTTCCTCAGATCCTTTTTCTGGTGGTGCTAATGTGATGGGCTCAGAAAGAGAGCAACAAAAATCAAAAGGGATCAGAAGGAATCAAAAGGGATCTGAGACACCTGAAAAGTGAAGAATAAATAGGGCAAAAAGTCAGAATACTCAGATCTACAGATGGAGAAGAATGGAGAGAAATGGAGTATAATCAACGAAAGAGTCGTGAACCGGAATGAGACGAGTTGACCTTCCATAAAAGGAGTGCGGGAGAGATTGGAGGATGGAGAATAATCGGGATAGCATTATGAGGGGAATGGGTGGGTGGCTCAGTATGCAAAAAGCGTCTCAAAGGATTGACAGGAGTACTGGGATGATTGGAGGGTAGAGAAAAATAATATAAGTATTACTGGAGTAAAAGAGAAGGTTACAAGAATTAGGTCATATATCAGTGCACTAAGGAATTGGTAGGGATTCTAATTAGGATGACTCATTCGAAAGGGGAGGAGGTCTTTCCCTAATCTCTGATTAATTATTTGTTGATGTCTTGTTCAATTGATAGTTGTTCTTTGAATGCCTTTGTCAATTTATTCCCGGCATGTAGGCTTGGCTTTCCCTTAGTAGGGGAGGGGGGGGACAGTATGATTGGAGGAAGTTTTGTAGGAATGAAACCATATAAATACCTTCCTCTGTCTCCCACGTAGACTGTCTGCTGGCAATATCTCTCTCTTGCTGAAAGTTTGTTGCCGAGAGAATGTATGTTGCCAAAATCTCTCCCGCGCTGCGAATTTTGTCGCCAAAAGGTCGGTCTACTTTACTCCGTCACCCCTCCTTCTATCTGCATTCTCTTAATAACCTCTATCCGCCTTCACTCAAAATGGACTTCCTTGTGAATGGACTTGAAGTTGATGTCGCTGTTTGGACTGGTATTTCGCTCTCGTGATCAGAGGCTTTTCGCCTTCACTCAAAATATCATTCAAGAGTTAGATGAGCACTCAATTGCCCGCACTTTGAGAAGTCAGGGTCTCTCTCCGCCCAGCATCACCAGATTTGACGTAAGTCAAATCCTTTCAGGTCAATGTCGCTCAATTTGTACGACGACGACTGTGATACTCGATGTGGAACACATGTCCTCAACAAAAAGCGGGTAAAACGCCTTTATCATGAGTTTACATGTGTCAGATTTCATGTCCACGGCAGCCTGTGACGTGGTTGAATCAAGCGACTCTGCTTCACGCGCGTGCGTTAAGCGCCCAGCCGTGCGTCATTGGTACGTGTTTTTTTTTGCCCATTTCAAACTAAAAATGTGACTCAGACGAAGTTATTTCTTTTTCTTTCTAGGAAAACTATGTGAATGCATTAAAAAAAAAAAAACTGATTCTGAGGGCCATTACCCAGCTTCGACTGATGTTGGAAAGGGGGCCCATCATTTCAGTACTCTGTTTTCCAAAAATATTTTGCTGGTGTGACGGAATTGCAATTTTTTTTTTTTCATTGCAGCGATTTGGGCCAGATTTTGGACCCCGTACCTTCATCTTACATGCTCTCAATTGAGTCTTTTGGATGTATCTAGATGTTTATACTACCAGATTAGCATATGTTCATCGGAGGATGATTAAACCACAACATGGTCAGTTCACTAATTGGAGGATGATGAAATCACAACTCTTCTAAGCTCAATTTCATCACGCCAGCAAAATAATATTATTTCAATTTTAAGTTTTAACATTTAACTAAAAGACTGTTCCTTGAAGATTAATGAAAATTATCAGGCTATGACTGCTTGAAAATCAATCCCGGTTCTGAAAAATTTTGAGGAATAGTGAAAACCATTTTGACCAATCACCCCAGGCCTGCCTCTGGTCAGCACCGTCCCAATCTCAGTCATCAAAAAATCAGGCTAACCTGTCTCATCATAGTGTGTTTAAAATTTAAAAAGTCTCTAAAGCCAATTCCTTTTTTTTTTTTTTTGAGAAAAGGGTCGAGAGCCCAAGGCTCCAATTGTGAATTTGATTACAACATTTAACCACACGCCTCTTCCCATTAGGGCTGGAAGAGTCTTCGCCACTGCTCACCTGGAGACAACTTCCCTGTATAACACCAAAGTAGTATAATCACGGGGTATTGATTGCTTGCCCAGTGAGGAAGGATTAACCCCGCGTTGTCATAAATCAAACTCTGCCCTACTCGCCTCCTCAATTATCCAGTACACTCTTTTGCACAGTGAGGAGTAGGGGAGATACAGATAAGGCAAATAGATTAATAACAGGGCTGAGGGCAAGCCAGTTTAGCGGTTCAGTAGTTTGTCGATGGTTGAGATAAGCTTCCCCCCATGATCCTAATTAGCCACTTAACCACACTAGTGGGGAAGGCTCTGTTGCAGAAAATTCAAACGAGATGCGCACGTGGCAAAAGAGAAAACAATCGCATACGCAGCCTTGGTGCCTAATACCACTCCAACTCCTCAGCCACTGCTCCACTGGAGACAGCTTCCCTGTAGTGTAATCACGGGGCATTAATTACTTTCCCAATGAGGAAGGATTAACCCCGCTTTGTGCTGACTCAAACTTCGCCCTAGTCGCCTCCTCAATTATCCATTACAATCTTCTGCACAGTGAGGAGTAGGGGAGATACAGATCAGGCAAAGAGATTATAACAGGGCAAGCTAATTTAGTAGTTGAGTAGTTTATCAATAGTTGCGATGAGCTTCCCCCCACGATCCTAATTAGCCACTAACCACACAAGTGGGGAAAGCTCTGTTGCGTAAAGTTCAAACGAAATACCCACGTGGCAGGAGAGAAAACGATCGCAAACGCAGCCCTGGTGCCTAACACCACTGCACCTCCTACCCCACCACGTGGTGAAAACCTATGTTTATTGCAATTGGGTATGTGCCCACCAAAGATCGTAATGAATCGAAAGCGCACTCGTGTGGGTGAATTTGAAAAAGATCAAATCGCAATACCTACATGGCAGGGCTCAAAACAATCTCACAAACAACTCCGGAGTCGATCCTCACAACACCCCCTATTGTGCCACATGGCCAAAATCGTGCTCGAGTAGGAAAATTGAAAAAGGTGAAAACACAATAGCCACGTGGCAGGGGTCACATCGATCACCCAGACATCCCCGGTGCCGATCCTCACAGCACCACCTGCCCTGCCACGTGACAAAAGTTGTGTTTATAGCATCGTAAAAAAAGTGAAATTCGCCAATAGCATCGTAAAAAAAGTGAGATTCGCCAATCCCACGCGGCAAATTGTTGTTCAAACACATAAGCAAGCCGTACCCACCCTGTTGCCTCGTGGCCAGAATCAGATGCGGCAAAGCTAGCCTATCACATGCAGCCCTATCCTACCCCTTCAGTCCACCAACCCACTCCTTGCTCCCCCACACCCCCTTGTAGCCGAAGAAACATCAGAGTTTCATCTGCGAAGGACTGACTTTCTGCCTGCAGATTGTTACCCATCAGGGTCATCACTAAAACGACATGCACTACATTGGCGGCGTTTGGGCAACGGGGGATCGCGAAGGCGCAGTCGCGGGCGTGGTTGCGCTGTGCTAGAGCCCGTTGTTGGGGTGGCGCGGCGATGAGGTGTTGAGCGTGTAGGGCGCAAGGTGAAGATTGTTGCAAGGGTGCACAACCATGCGCCTGCCATAGCCTGGTCTTGGTCGACTCCGATCGGCAGTCCTGATTGGCTGAGTGCGGAATGTTTGTAAGTAGGGTTAGTCAGATGGAAGGATCTGGGCGCCGCATGAAATCAGAAATTGTAACCGGTCACGGGCTTTGCCCCCTGATTTAGATATGGAACTTTTGGACAATGGCTTATCCATTCTTCTCTTTGATAATGACTTTTTCAAAATTTTGAGCTGATGACGTGGAATTCGGAGGGCAAGCTGTGGTGGATCTATAACGCATGTCGGTGAGAAGTGTGGGCTTCGTAGTCAATTTGATATCGACTTTATCGAAATTCGGGGCTGATGAAGTGGAATTCGGTGGGCAAGTCGTGGTGGATCGATACTGCATGTGATGTTGGTGAGAAATGTGGGCTTTGTAGTCAAACATGACGACGTGGTTGAGTTTGCGAACTATCGCCTAAAGGTAATATGACAAATGACTCCTCTTACCCTAATAATCGGAATTCCGACGATTGCGTGAATAGTTCTCCCCCTCGTTAAACAAAGAATATGTGTGATGGTGAACAAGGTGATTAGTTCTCTTCCGATTGGAGAAAGGAGAACCGGTGCTTTATAGCTTGTGCCTTGAATCAAAGATTGTTTAGAGGTTCCCTCATTGTTGGGTGGATGAGTTTATGTTAATATTGGTTGTGCTTAATTCAGCTGCTGATTCTGTATTGAATTAATGAAAGACCGTTTGACTGGAAGGCTCGTTGGCTTCAAGAGGATTGGGTGGCCGTGATGTTGTCTCTGCATAGGGTTAGAATACTTTGAAAGGCGACGAAACTCTCATCTTGATTGTTCAATCTGAAATTGAGGCAGGTGGAAATGAAAAAGTGTTAAATCAAATACGATTTTAAAACTTGGTTGTTGAGGATTGTTTGACTTAAATGATAGTACTTTGGCACAATTGACTGATGGTGAACTGAGGATGTGAGTCGGTCTGCTGATAAGAGATGGTTGAAATTTCTGCCATCATTTGTTGGCTCGAATTTGAGCGGCGGGAAGTATTGCATTGCTAACTTGATTATGGTTGGATAATAGGTTGTGAGCCTGTCACAGTGGGAATAATCTGCCCTTGGCTTCGGAGAGATGCTTGAATGCTCATGAATTGTGTTTTCAGTTATTGATTGATAGCCTCGAGACTGCGTTGGCTTTGATCTTGAGATTCTGTAATTCTGAGGGTCTCACACGAGAGAAGACCGGACGCTTAGCGCACGCGTGGGGAGCAGCGGCACTTGACCACGCCACGTCACGGGGTGACGTGGCAGAGGGTCTGATTCCTCTTTCTGTCTACGAAGGCCAATTGCGTAGGCAGCCTTCTGGGGACGGTGAGAAGGAGTTCCACACGATACACCATCGTCGCTACGTGGAAAAGAGGGTAGCAACAGGCACAGTTGACATTGGGTTTCAATGTCAAATGGTGGGAAGTGGAGAGAGCCCCTGTGTAACCGAAGTGTGAGGAGAACCACGGAACATCAGCGTGGAAGTTGTCAATAAAGAAGAATTCAACATTCAGGCACAAAGAAGGTGGTATAAGGAAATCAAGCCAGGTGATTACAAACGAAGATTTGGTAAGGGTGTAGAAGGGGTCAAACCTTAGGGAGAGGAGCGTCAACATTAGCAGTCTAGATGTTGACGTGGCAGAGGTTTTGACCACGCTTGCACTTTGTAAAAGTGAGAGTACGTAACATTGACTTGGAGTTGGGAGTCAAGGACAAGCGAAGAACGAAAGTGATGTAGGAGCGACCAAATTCTAGGGAGAAAGTAGTCGAACCTCTGTCAATGGCACCAATTGGAAACTGTCAGTCAAATTCGAGAAGGGTGAACGATGGAGTGGTAGAGTAACAGGTAATGTGGATATAGGTGCTGAAAACAGAAGTTTGGGGTCGCTAGGATCACTGTTGATTGAATCCATCTGTTAGCAGAGTGTATTACTTTTGAGGAAAAAAGAAAATAGGTGGGTGGATAGCCAGCTACATCTATTTTTGCAGAGGTCTTGGGGAACATGCTTTTGGATAAGAATACGAGAAGGGCAGTCATCTAGAATATAATACGGATGGAGCAGCCACTTGGGAGATAGTACGAAGCAATAAAGACAGTTCTCGGCAGAATGGAATAAAAGGAAGGAGACGAACAGACAAGGTGCGTCTATTACTCTTCCTGTCCCCCCACAATTCTCGTCCTTCTTATCTGATTGAGTACCCCGGGAAAGCCAGCGCAAAAAATTAACATATAAATAAAGAAGTGGACGTGTAATATAAGTGAAAGGTGGTACGCAGGCCTACATAAGTGGGATCCCAGGCCCTCTCATCTCTGAACTAACCCCCCCTCTCGACTCACCACCACTTATCAAAAAAAAAAAAAAAAAAAAAAAAAAAAAAAAAAAAAAAAAAGTTACTCCCCTCTTCCTCCTATTTAACACGATTGAGAAGAAGTCGAAATTAATTTATTAATCAGCTCTCGCCCTTTAGGTTTCTTCACTCAAATGATGTGTGTCTGTCAGTAGCCTTTCCCTAATCTGGCAATAACCAACTAATCCTAACTATCCCAGCCTTCCTCATCCCCAAACGATTTCTTCTCCACCACGTCTTCTAATAACCAACTCAATCTGTAGATTCCACTTTACCCCCCCTACCTCGAAAACTGTGTTCCGATCACCGCAATTTCAGACTCACCCGCATACCACCACACATTCCAACTCCACTACGTGTACTCTCTCCCCCAAATCCCCACCCAAAGGACCTGCAGATCCAAATCGCCTCCCCCCAGTTACTTCGTTTCACTCCTCTTATCTCACAACCACAAAAGAGAGAGGAATCTCGGGAGAGAAACAGCCAAAATGATGAAGGTGGGATATGCAAGGGGAAAAGGGGCCGGGTCCCTATTATTTTATCAGGGAGCAATGCGTCACAATATGCTCAGACAATTAGGACCCATCCCGTATGCGCGTCCGGTCAGCAACTCTATCATCAAACAGACAAGGAACGATGTTTCACAAGGAAAGAACACAACAACAGCAATGCAGATCGACTCTGTACAGAATGGAAGGAATGAACAACATGTAAGAAATCAGGATATGGATAAGTATGAGTCTCTTACATCACAGCAGGGACTAACCACATTGTCGGACAGCTCTCTCACAACAGAGAGTCAATCTACATTGAGTCAGCAAGGGGATATCTCTCCAGCTCTCGATCTGATAATGGGAGAGGGAGATGAGGGTGTGCTCACAGAGGAAGAAAGAACAATGGAGGAGGCCAGATTGTCAAAACAAACAACATCTCAAGCCTCCCAATCATCCCAAACCCTCTCGACAACGCAGGAAGCAATGAAACCATCGTGGGCACAGAAAGTAAGAGAAACTCTGGAGAGCAAGTCATTGACGATCACGAGACCCTCAATCACTGACGCTGGCCTTCCTGCAGAGGAACTCAAAGTGCCATTGAGAAATCTCTCCTTTGCACGAGCGTATTTTCTCACGCTCTTTCTGCTGCCTTCAGAACAGAAGGTAGTAGACCAAGGGGAAAGAAAAGTATTGATGAAATCCTACCCTACAGATAAATTGGCACAGAGAGATGCAATCTACACGAAACACAGCAGTAATTGAATCTTTTATGATGATTCGGCATACAGATCGGTGAATGACAAAATCAAATGGATTTGCAAAAAAATGGAACTTATAAAAGATGGACCAAAGGCAGTCTATGAATTCTTTTTAATTCAACCTCTGTCACCCACGGTTTTCACGATTCTGGGTTTATTTGAAAAGGATAAGCAAAAGATGGATGGATGAAGAAAACTACGTTGGGACCAATCAGATGTCCGTATTTACCCATGGCTGCCGAAAAGGGTCGGACCAGAGGAAAAGAGACACCAGTTAATGAGAGATTATTACTGGGTAGAGTTAAGACACATCCCAGTGGAGGTGCAGGCAGCGTTCATCCACGATTTCGGACAGCAATACAAAATAGTCGACTTCATAGACTCGCTGTCGACGTACGTGGCAAAAAGGGATGACTACGTGATGATGGCGCTAGACCTGCCAAAGGACCAACCCTTCTCCCTCGATGATATCATTCCGTTCGAAATGGGGGGAAGGTTATACCAAATTCATACAACACATAAATTCATACTATGGTGTTATAAGTGCAAAGCCTATGGTCACCTCAGCACTCAATTGGCCTGCCCCCAACATCCCCAACAGGCAGCTGGTATAGAGGGAGCATTGAAAAGAGGCCCTCTTGGTACAAACAGATGGCTCCCCAGTATACCAGGGTATGAGGGGTGGGTGTATGTAGAGGAAGTGACACCAGGAGGCCAGCCCAGTGGATGGGTATGGGAAGGTAGAGGGGATTCCAAACGGACTATGAGACAGCCGGCGGAATGGAAACCGCCCCTCCAACAGCCCCCGGGAAGGACTCCACGGTCACAACAACCTATAGTTACATTGAGATTCCAGCCCTCCAGTGATTCAGATCAACCAGACCCGAAAGATAAGACGGTCCCAGGCAGCGGGAAGGATGTCACAGTCCAAATACATAATGCGCAGCAACTGCACCAGATGGACCGGGGAAACAAAAAAACTCACCGTGATTCAGAACAGCCAGACCCGAAAGACAAGATGGTCTCAATCACCAGTCAGAGTGTCACAGTCTAGCTAGGTAATGCGCATCAACTGCATCAGACGGACCAAGGAAAGAAAAAAAAACAGGTTAGCGAAATCCCACTGGAATATGCAGAGCAACCTTCTGAGCTAGGGAATGAACTATCCAACGCATCACCTGGATTGTCAAACACAAGTCTCGTGGAGAAGGCAGCACCTAATGAACGATTGATAAGTACAAACGGACCATGTGTCACAGAACGAGTGGGGGGGGCAGGGTCAAAGGAACAGCTGGTAGTAGCAGCGGAATCCCAGACGGATGAGATTCCCCTGCAAATACAGGCCAGTATACAGAGTGCGAATCTACATATGGAGAACCAGAACCCACGTCCACTCGAACAGATGACACACGATCACAGGATGAGATGCTTGGGGGAGGTAATTGAACAAGAAAAGGACAGTTGCAATGGGGAGGAGAAAGAGATGGGGAAAGGGAAAAGTGAGGGAGACCCAGAAGATGGTCCTCCGAGACGTGAAGCTATAAAGGAAGTAACCTACCAACTCAAGCAGGTGGTCTCAGGTCTGACAGGTGAACGCAATTTTTTGCTACTAACCAAAATGGTGCATGAGTCCAACGAGATTCAACAAGTAACAGACACTCATGAGGTTCAAACCGCTGGTCAGGTAAATAGGGAAAGCGTGGGCTTAAAGGAAACGTACTTACCCAAGGAGGTAATACTACGAAAGACATAATTAGCAAACCTGCATCCAGGAAGCACAGCTTCAGAATGAAATGAAGAAAGGGATGCTCAGGCAATGGAAAACCAAATGACACCCAAAATGCAGAAACAGTTTTCGTTACCTCCAGTAAGCCCCAAGGAGGGAGAGCTGATCAGCAGGAGACAGGAATTACGGATATTGGTTGCAGGAGGGTACGCAAAGCTGGCACTTTCCAAACCTGGGATACTAATCTTACCTGTTAGATCAAGAGGAGGAGTTTGGGAGGTTAGTCTGTCAGAACCACCAGGCTTAGTTCACGGGGAGGTCACGATACAGGGAACGTCAGTAGCTTTGCTCTCACCCCAGATTAGTAAGATGTCAGGAGAAGCTCGTTTCAAAGCAGAAATAGTGAAAATAATTCAAGAGCAACTACCACCCGGAGGTGAGGCTGTGCTTATCATGTCAGTAGATGCTCATAGAATTTCAGCCAGGGACGTGTTTATCAGGTATAACCACACACGGTCAATTAACTTGCGCTGGTTCACGCAAGATACTCTGGCAGAATTGCAGCAACTCAAAGTTAAGGCAGGGGACTACTGGACTGAAATGGATGCTACCATTGTACTCTCTCGTCTCCTAAAAAAAGGTAAATTGTTGATGGAGCAGGGAGGAAAGTTGGATTCTGGGCACTGGTTAACTCTGTGAGTCACACTTCTATAACAAGGAATCAACGATAATTTTAATGAAAAATATTAAGGTTTTAGAGGTTTTATATAACAGGAATAAGGATTGGAAATCTCTAAAAAGAACGACAGATTTAGACCTCCGATCACTCAATGTGAATGGATTAGCTTCGGCCAAGAATAAAAAATGGCAGACAATCTATGAGTAATTGAAAGGGGTGGGAGGCAGGGAATGGCCAGATGCCATTTGCATTCAAGAAACGCACCTGATGGACACGGCAGAACACCACCACACACACAAACAGATTTGGCCCCATCAGGCCTTCAGGGCACACGCCCCCAGACCAGDCAGTGCARGTGTAGCAATCTGGYTTCCCGTAGATTCAAAGATAGACCCCCTCTACTGGGAAGTGGACAAAGAGGAAGGGAGATGGGTGTTCCTTTTGGCGATGCTGGAGATCGAAGTTGTTACAATACTGTGTGTATACGCCCCAAATGAGGTTAATGAAAGAGGTCGCTTCTTTGAATCTCTTATGAACCGTCTCCCCGTGGGTATCCCAGTTGTGATGGCAGGGGACTTTAATGCTGCACCGAACAAGCACTTAGACCGGTGGCAGATCATCCCCTTGTCCATCTTACATAGAAAGAGATGAGGAAACAATAGAAAAATTGTGCCAGTCTTTCCAACTTTTTGATGCATACAGACGACTGTCACCCACAAAACGGTCTTTTACTTGTTTTAGGAAAAGTCAAACAATGAAAGTCTCGAAATCCCGCATAGACCTCATACTCCTTTCGGAGGAACTGGTTGGAATGCTACAGGCCACAGAGATCTTTTCGCGAAGTGTCTTCCCGGGCCTTGATCATGCAATGACGGCGGTTTTACTCTCCTTCAGGAAAAAAACAGATCAAGGCAAATGTTTCTATAAACTAAATACATCCCAACTGAATATAGATAAGTTCAAATTGTATATACATGATGTTTGATCCTTTTGGAAAGAACAAAAGGAACAAATTAATGACGAGATATGTTGGTTCAACAACGGTCTATTGTTTTTGGGCCGTAAATGCAACGAATACTCTAAAATGCTAGCAATGCAAAGACATCTTGAGGAGATTGACCTACAGAAGCAATTACAGCAGCTCCAAGAACAAGAAGAAGACGCGACACAAGAAAACATAACTACTAAGACCGTCCGGAGAAAGGCTGAGCTAGAGGCCAAGCTATTAAGATACATAGAACACCGCTGACAAGGAATCAGGATCAGGGGAAAAATAAAAGGTCACAATACGGAATGAGTGATGGATGCGAGATTTTTTGCAACAGCAAGGGCAAGGACTGGTCGGACCATCATTGAATCTTTCTTGGACCCCGAAGGAGATCAATACTCACTTGTCACATCTACATCAGAATGCACGAAAATAGCTAGGGATTTTTGCAAAAAACTTTATACATCAGAGTGTAAACAACAGAAAGATCAAAGAGCTATAGAGATACATGGCTTCCTCGAACCACTAAGCAAATCCTTAACAGAACAAAAAAAAAATGATGCTTGAGAATCCCCTCACAAAAGAAGAAATCTGGTCGGCCTTAATTATGATGGAAGAGGAAAAAACTCCTGGGATTGACGGTCTTCCAAAAGAATTATGGGAAGCCATGTGAGACTTCATAGCCCAGGACCTGATGGATTTCTACCAGGCAGTATGGGCCTCTGGCTCAATGGGGGAAATAGTGGGACAAGGAGTTCTCACCCTACTGTATAAGAAGGGAGATAAAACTAACATCTGAAATTATAGACCAATTGCCCTCCTCACAGTGGTGTACAAACTGGCAGCAAAAGCGCTTGCGAACCGGATGATGAAAGTCATAACAGACATTATTCACCCCACTCAAACAGGATTCATAGAAGGAAGGAACATTCAAGACAACATCTTGTTAGTAAATGAACTAATTAGAATATCTAGACAGTCCAAACACAATGCATCCTTCATCTTTATAGACTTTGAGAAAACCTATGATCATGTCGACTGGTTCTTTTTGGATAAATGTCTAGAGAAGTTTAATTTTGGGTCCAACTTCACAAGATGGATTGCGATCCTGCATTCGAACGCCACTACTAGGGTGATGGTAAATGGTAACATAGCCCCGCCTATTGAGCTGGAACGATCAGTAAGGCAAGAAGATCCAATTGCTCCGTTCCTTTTCATCATCATAATAGAAGCTCTAGCAGCTAACTTAAGATGCAATAAAGACGTCAAACGAATTCAAGTTAGCCACATACCAGAGGAGGCTATACTTATATGCTCCCTCTTTGCAGACGATCTCTCTTTGATGGTTGAAGCCTCTCAAGAAAATCTAGCAGCCATCAAGTATCTAATGGATAAATTTTGTTCCCTCTCAAATATGAGAATCAATTGGGGCACAAAAACTCAGGGTTGGTGGATACATCATCAGGGGGTGAGACCCCCTGAGCACCTAAAGATCAACTGGGTCCCAACAACAACTCCTATAAGGGTTCTGGGGATCTCACTCTCGGCCGAAGGTAAACCAACAGGGAACAATGAATATATAAGTAAAGCAGCTCTAGTTAAATTGGAATTATGGAAGCATAAACGGACCTCTATCATAGAAAGATCTTTAGTGATAAACAATGTGATTCTAGCAGCGCTATGGTATAAATCAGCAATCTGGGCACTGGACAAGATAGCACTTAAGCCCCTACAAAGACAAATTACAGCCTTCCTTTGGAGGGGTAACCATGATCACAAAAACGTGATCAGTAGAGTGGTTTGGCAAGCAGTGATTCAACCCAAATCGAGAGGCGGCCTAGGAATCATAGACCTAGCCACCAGGCGATGGCTTTATTGATCCAATGGATCAAAAAACTTCTTTTCAACCCGGAGACGTCGTGGTCAGCACTAGCTGAAGAGCAAAATTCGAGATTGGCTCCAGAAGTACCAAGTGGAACAAATTCGTTGATGTGGTTAGAAAATCGTTACTGGTCCATCCCAAGAGCAAAAGTGCAACGGCCGGACCAGGCAGAGGAGTCTCATCGTCAAGCCACAAGAATGGACATTAAGAAAGACCCTTTTTGGATAGACCTTATTAAGACATGGCGCGAGCTACCCCTTCCGGATAAAATCGCACCTACGAGATGGGAGGAGGTCTGTCAGCAACCATTGTTCAACAACAGATGGATCACGGATGCGCAAGGTAGAATGTTTCATTGTATGGAGTCACCCTGGAAGGGCTGGGTAAAGCAAGGGGTACTAAGGATTGGGGATATTTGGAATTCAGAAACAGCAGACTGATACTCCCTCCCAGACCTCCAACCTTGCCTACGGTATTGCAGGAACACAGCAAGCGCTATTGAGATTATAACTGAAGCCATTCCGATAGATTGGATGAGAATCCTCAGGAAGACCCTCTGTTAAAATAAAGTGACTGGGTGGGTATTCGAGGGAACCCCCAGCAAATAGGGAGTGTGGTCACAACTGACGGGAGAGGGTAGTTTTACTTTCATTATTATCTATTGATCAGAAAAATAGGATAAAGGAAGGTACTACTAAGGAAACCAGTTGAGAAAGCACTGTCCAAGTATTCAGGATAAGAGTACTGAAGTATAAAGACTTCTGGTTAGCCTTTAAACCAACATGTGCAATTAATAATCTACCACTGGATCCAATCTACTGGACATGGTCAGCTCCTATAAAGGGGATGAAAAATTGTACCCGGACGATCCATTCTCTGACAGTCAAATCAACTTATAGAATGCTGAGACCCAGATTAGATCTGCGTGATAGGGTGAAAACCAGGTGGATGAGACAACTGAATGTAAGTAAGGAAGCGGTGAGAAATATCAAATGGTTTAAGACTATTAAGATCCGCCCAGCCAAAATTGCCTCACTACAATGGCAAATTGATCATCGGTGCCTCCCCACCAATGACTGGCTAATAGAGAGAAACTCACTGGAGGAAAAGAGACTAGCTTTAGCATGGTTTAAACTATGCACCTCTGTATTCCCATTCAGGAACATTCCGGAAACCATAGAACATATCTTTTTGCAATGCCCGGGCGCAGTCTGGTTATGGTGCTGGTGGGTCAGGATCTGGAACTCTCTTGAGACTTCCCTAAAATGGCCATGAGATTGGAGGGCTCTGCTTTGCGAGACATGGGTACCTGACCAGGTAGAAGATTTCTCTCAAAATATATTCAAAATCAGTAGAAGAGCTATTCTCTGGGCCCTCTGGAATCGTCGTTGTACCTTCGAAATGGAAGGAGCCAGACTGGATGGCCCAGAACTCACTGAAGCAATTAAAATGCAAATTCAGACACACATCATTGTTCAGTGGAACAAAGTAAAAGAATCAATTCCTTTCAAAGGAGAAAGAAATACAACAACAAATCAAACTTTTCAGTGGCGCCTGACTGGGGGGACCTCAAGGAGGAAAGATTGGAAGGATAAGAGAAAGTGGGGTAAGGGATGAGACCAAGAAAGGGCGGAGGGAAGAAGTAAATAAGGATTATCATCTCACATTCTTGGATTGGATGAATGTGGAGCCATCAATTCCCCTTAGCCCGTTAGCAGAATTCCCAGATCCTTTTCCCCCCTCCCCATTGTCACTGGTTCCCTTAAGTTGGTATGGTTTTGAATGAGGGAGAAGCGGGATCTAGAGCTATTGGAGATGACATCATTATCAGTACTAATAATTCCTTTTTGGTACCAGGGCTTATTGATGATAGCTGGCGCCACTCGATTGAGGGTGAAGAGGTACAAGGGCCGCTGGGCTCGATTCCGGACACTATCTTTTTCATCGGCATTGTATTGTAATCTCAAGGACGCTGGACCCGATTTCCAGCAGGTGCAGCTCCCCACCAATAGAATGGAGCCCCTGGCGGGTCGGGTAGGAGTGTATGCTC
>BFEA01000223.1:139290-166790 GCA_003427395.1 Chara braunii
GTATGCTCTTACCATCACTCCTATCGGATACCAAGGGTTAGCTTAAAAAAAAAAAAAAAAAAAAAAAAAAAAAAACAGTTCTCGATTGATACCTTCATAAAGTTGTTTGTGGATTGTGGGTATTTGCCTTCGGATTGTGCTTGGGCCTAGTCCGTTTATGCTATTGTTTAACCAAGTGATAAAAGAGAATATGAACTACTGTTCAGTTTTTATTTTTTTTGGGCTATAGATGTTGACCTCAATTTCAGATGATAGGATCACGATCTCTCTTAATCCTTACTTCTTGCCTGTTCCATTTGATTTGGATTTTCACTACTCGTTTGCATGATGATTTTTTTTGCCATCCAATAAGATATTGGATCTGTTATAATCCCTGTCTTCTTTCCGTTGCTCATTCAGTGATTACGGAGACAACCTCTGCTCCTTTTTTTTTGTTGAACTAATTTTTCATAACGGCTGATTGCCCCATCACTCTGATCTGGTAGTTGAGGTGTCGAAATGGATCCACAAAGAGATCAGTCGTGTGATATGATTCGCTCGGTGGAAGTTGGATAGGATGCTACCATGGAAAGTGGACACAGGGTAGAGTCAAGCCGGAAGGAGCTAATATGGTTTTCTATCTACAAGTTGACCATGCCCTTAGAAATTGGTTGGTAGATACAGTGCAAAAAAAAGAACAGGTGACTGCTGGAGGAGAAATTTGTAGAGCGTTGTACAAACCGTGGGCTACCCCTGCTGAACAAGCGAAAGTCAGCGAGGACATTCAGGCTTCAGTATATTGGATTAGGGTTCTCAAAGTGCCACTTATTCCAATGCCATTTTTGAAAGCATCGGTTAGTAAAGCGTTTGGGGAGGACCTCAAAGCTTATCCTCCGGAGCAGAACAAACTGTAACCTCGACTCGTCATTCGAAGACATGATCTTCACCCTCGGGCTAAATCTCGGATCAGTAAATATCTCAAAGTTCAATCGCACCATGGTTGGCATAAAGTTGAAGTTGTGACCCAAGACACCGCCTGCTGTAGGGAGTGCAGATGGTACAGTCACAAATCGTGCGATTCTCAATGTCCAAAAAAATATGTACAGACCTCGACAGGCCAGGCATCTGGTATGGGTCCTTCTTCTGGACCCCCCCCGCCTGTGATTGGACAGGGCACATCATCAGGATCTGCTCCTTCCGGACTTGGGAGAGGTTCGACCAGTGGAGGCCCAGCTTCTAGTCCTTCCTTGGCTGCATTTGGTATGGGTGGGCCCTCACTATCAGCCGCAGTTGTTTCGGATTACGGAAAATCTGTTGGTCAACCCCTTGTTGCATTAACGGTTGGTGGCACTCTAAACCCGCCTCCGTTGAATATGCCCTTGGCAGAACAAAACGTGTTGAATCTACAGACTGATTCTACACCTGTGATTGATCTTGAGCCTTGTAAATTCACCGATGATGATACTCGTTTGGCTCCTGAGTCCCCTCTCTCATACGGAGGGTCAGAAGAGTACATGCACCCTCAGAAAGGTCCTCTGTCAGTGCAGAGAAGAAAGATACTCGCTGGCGGACCTAAAACACAGACCCAAAAACCATATGCAAGACCTGATCATGGTGTTAGTATTGATACTCCGAAGAACGACAGAAATAAACACGTATCATGGGCTGATATGGCAGAACACAAACAATTGAGACTGTGTGAGCAAGGTGTGATACAAATTGATGCAGAGAGTATTGCTTGCCAACTGGGTGAAACGAATCCTGGACTGGTTGTGCGTGCATCGGCTTTCCCAGAATCTATTGTGGAAGCCATGACCGTTGGCCAGCCAACTGTTGTTGTGCCCTTGATCTTTTTAGTTATTGACGATCAATTACATTTGCTCACAGTTGTTTCGCAGCAAGCTCAACTTATCATACCACATTTTGAACTCCATGAAGAGCCTGTTCATGAATTGGTTATGCCAGAGGTCACGAAACGGTTGGTTTCTGCGTATAGTTGTGACTACTACGGTTGTTCTGGGTATCAGATCTTACCTAGGAATGGATTGAATCAGATTGACACTGACAAATGCGAAGGGTTGAACAAATATTCTTTATTTCTCGATAATTGATGCTATAGCTAACCGCGCTGTGACTACTACGGCTCCTCTCTCAGGGATTCGATGGACTTCGCTTGAGCTCTTCAAAAATCCAGCTGGTCAAACAGTTATTGATACCAAGGTGTATGACTGTTGGACTGCAGTTATTGTAACATAGGCTGATGTACATGTCCCTTGGCGCAGGAGCTTGTTCTCCAATCAATTCCTCTTGCTCAAATGTCAGGATTGGACAACGTAAACAATTGAAATGGATAAATTACGGATATTGTCCTGAAACGTCCTAGGACTAGGCTCTCAACCTCTCACAAAGTTGCAATTAAGGGGTAGAGATCATCATGTTACAGGAAACCAAATTAGACAATGCAGCGATTGAAGAGCAAATGAGCTGGTGGTTGGGATCTCAGTTCTGGACACTAGCCCGAGGAACCCGAGGGGGGGTTGCAATCTTCATTGGTTGGAGTGCACCGCTCGTTCTGACTGGTTTCAGGACGATCATAATGGAAGATGGGTTTGGGTTAGCTGAGGTTTATTATTTATCAACAAAAACGGTCCATTTTTAATTTGTATACACCTACAAGTCAGACTGATAGGGTTGAACTTTTCAAATCTTTTCCCTGGCTTATACCGCAAATTGAAAACGTTATTTTTGGGGATGATTGAAATACAACGCTTATGCCTGGAGTGGATTCTCTGCGAGCGGGCCCGGTTACGTAAGATGCTGTTCAACTTTTTGATTTCGGTATGATCAATGGGTTCTCTGACGTGTTTCGTCTACTACATCCTTTTAACAAGGGATATACCTTCTTTATGGTCGGGACACATGCTCAACAATATAATATTCCACATTGCCATATTGACCTATTTTTTGCATCGGATTCGTTTTTGTATAGAATCTCTCGTTGCTTTGTAATTGTCTTTCTAGGATCAGATCATTTGCCTCTTTTTTTGAATTTTTTCTTCACTCTTCAGCTCGAATGGGCAGCAACCGGGTGATGTTACCTGAGTCACTCTGAGTGGGTCATTAGGACCGAAGATTTTATATGTTTTATGCTTCAATTTTTTGTGCAATGGCGCACTTCACAACCATTGTTCCCTTCCTTGTCTGACTGGTTTCCATATGGATTGCGAGCTGTTATCAAAAGAGGGCTGCTCATTAAAAAGCTTATCACCCCCAATTTGCGCTCTCAACTATCAAGGATAAGCAATCAAATGGATGAACTCATGCGTAAAGCATCGATGAATGAAATTGATGAGGTTCGCTTGATGACGGATATGGACCATTTGAAACAGCAATGGATCATGCATGTGCGACCTGCAATTCGCATTGCCACACACCGGAAAAGAATAGCATGGCTGGTTAAAGGGGACCGGATAACGGCCCATTTTTTCGAGGGGTGACGCCCTCCTATAAAGTGAGGATTGATCCTTGCTATGAGGCACCTATTTCTAGATGCACAACCTTTGGCAGTTGATACACCATCCATTGTCCTCAACATATCATTATTTTATGAGAGTTTGCTGGCTTCACAACCTCAACATACTGAGGAAAATTTGCTCACTCAATTCCATGATCCCGTTTGGTCTAAGCTAGACTGGAAACTTTCACAACAACAGTCTATCATGCTGCAAGGTGAAGTGACACAACAGGAGATTTTAAATGCGGTTAAATAATTGGTGGATCCCAAAACGTCGGGTATTGATGGACTGCCTTCCGTTCTCTTTAAGCGGTTCTTCCCACTCCTTATGCCTGAGCTTCTGACCATATGCTGAATGGCTTGGAATGGAGTTGGCCTGCATGTTTCAGCGTTGGAAGGCATCATTACCTTTGTTTTCAAGAAGGGGGATCATACTGATGTTCGCAACTATAGACCGATAAAATTGATGTATGTTGTATACAAGATTTTTTCGAAAATATTGGCAACTCGATTGCAACATGTTTTACCTACAATAATTCATCCCTCGCAAATGGGGTTTCTACAAGGAAGGCAAATACTGTACAATGTTATGACTGTTGAACAGTTCATGGGATGTGTGACTTCAATGGATGATCAACTAACATTCATTCTTTTAGACTTAGAGAAAGTGTATGACCGTGTTGGATGATAATTTCTTCAAGCCACAATGACTTCATTTGGATTTGGGGTCAAGTTCAAACATGTTGTTCAAGCCTTGCTTAAAGGTGTCACCTTGTGCCTTAACATCAACGACACTCTTTTTCCACTCATCTCCCTCTCACGATTAGTTAGGCAAGGTTGTCATATGGCTCCTTACGTGTATATATTGTATGTTGAAGTAATGCATGTTTTGATGGAATCCCGGTTTTTTTGTTGTCTTTAAGGGATAGGTTGAAATTTGAATCCCTTGCAGATGATTCTGTTGCTTTTACCCCAATCGATGATGGAGCTTTTGAGACATTGAGGGACACAATTGACCTTTTTATCATATCTCGCAAGCAGCGGTTAACTGGTTAAAATCCTCGGTCCTTATACCACCAGGAGCTCAGTCTCCTGCTCATTGGGGGCTGCATGTTATGAGTCCCTCTGAACAAGAAAGATTTTTGGGATACAAGGTTTCCTTCGATCATTGATTGAGATTAGATTCTACCATCTCTTTGACGGCTCTTCGAGCCTCCTTTCGTCCATGAACGTCCCACAAAGGAGTCAGTCTGTTTGGTCGTTCTCTTGTCATTAACAATGTCTGTTTCTCAACATTGTGGTGTCGTGGATCCATTTATCAAATGAATCCCTCTTCACTGCAGACAGTGCGCCTTCTTGCCACACACTACTTATGGGAAGAGGAAATAAATAAAGATAATTATCTATCAAAAGTGGCTTGGCAAGTTGTTACCTAGCCCAAATGTGAAGGGGGTCTGGCTGTGCTGGACCCTGAAAGACAAATTTCAATTGACTTACCGTGAGGGCACGAGTGCGCAGCCCGTGGTTTGTTTGTTGATGTTGTTGTTGGTGTGTGTGTGTGTGTGTGTGTGTGTGTGTGTGTGTGTGTGTGTGAAAGAGAGAGAGAGAGAGAGAGAGAGAGAGAGAGAAAAAAAAAAATCACTCGCGGTGCCACTTTGCCAAAACGCCTCGATCGATAAGGCACCACGCTCCTTGCGCACACAGGGAGACTATCACTTTGTGAACGCAAAGGGAACGGGAGTGGTCGCCGCTGCTTTTGGCCTGTTTCGATTTCGACCATGACAGGCTTCGAATTCAAACCACTACTCTACCTAACGTTGGAAATTCGGAGGACCTGTAGCACAGGTCCATGAGGGCTACCAGTAGCACAGAGTGGAGAACTAGCAGAGTGGTAAGCTATTTTGCGGTTGAGACAATTGTTTTAATTTTTTTAAGCATTTTTCCTGAAAAGATCATTGACGAAATCTACGGACCCTCAAATTTTCAGACTTGTGTACGAGTTCTTCTGAGCGTGAAAAAACTTTGAAATAGGGGTACTTTTCCCGTTGGCCCACAAGTTGTCATGTGCCAAAAATGGAAAAAGTGACGAATTGGCGCGGCATTTATTTCATGGTCTAAACGATTTTATTTTATTTTGTTGATATTTTTCCTAGAAAGATCACAACCTGGCCTACCCGATATCAAATTTTCAGATCTTTTCTCCAATTATTCTGCGTACGAAAAATCGCCAAAGTTGGTGCTCGAAAATTGCAAGATTGGACCCGCCTGCGCCTTCCAGTCGGCGCCCCCCCTAAAAAACCGCCCTAACTCACCACAGGGCCTGCGTCCACGCCGTTTCAGATTCGAAATTTCGAGGCCCTAATGCCACGGGCAGCTACCAGTCCTGCACTTCCTTGAACAGCCTATTTCCCACGAATTGGACCCCAGCAAATACACCACCCTTCCAACTACCGCACCATTTGGTGACGACGACGAAAAATGTTCAATGTCTCAATGTCTCAGGGGCATAAAACGCACCCCTGACGGGCTGCGAACTTCGTTAGCAAGATGGATCCCTTGGGCCATTTTGGAGGACTCTACTTCTGCCTAGAAGCAGTCGACAGAACCGGCTTTATTATTGATCTCGGGGTGTAAAAAATCTACACATGTTTGCCAATGGTTGATTACTCTCTTCATGCCGTATCTTAAGAAATAAATGTTGCTCGACATATGAGGGGTAATAATCAAGGCGTGGAAGAAACTCCCACCAACACTGCAGCCGCCACCGATGATTGCAGAGAGGATTCTGACTCAGCCATTGTTTTATAACCCGTGCATCTATTTGCCTGATGGACAACCTCTACAATGTTATGGACTTGGAAGCTGGTGCCTTCGGGAACACTTGGATGAGTCGGGGCATTGGCACAGTGCCTGACATATGGGACATCACACAGGCTGACCGGAAACCTTACCATACTTTGGCGTCATTGTTATTTGGCCTATGGCATCAACAACAACACCTTCATTTGGGTCAGCAAGCTATTCCTGTGGACTGGTTAACGTCCTAAGAGCAAGTGTTGTTCCTACACCGAAAGATTGAACAAATCGGGTTTAGTATGGAAGGTTGAAGATTATTCAGAGGTGGCGCAAAACCCCAACTCATGTTGGGAAACGAAAGACGGATCTTTTGGCTTGGGATCTGACCCGACTTTGGCGCATAATTCATTACCTTTGACAACGGTTCCAAACTTGGTACTGGTACGCGGCTTGGAATATGAGGATGGATACAGACCTTTCAGTATTTCACAACCATCATATCTGTTGTATGTGGACCCTCGTGATTGGGCTTGAGAACATCCTTTGCCGAGTAATAAAATGGTCCCGATACAACAATACTCTACAAAATTGGGATATCAGGTTTCTACACCGCAAGTCGATGTTAATTGGACTGTAGCCCGCAGGTGGCTGGCAACAGGTTGGGTTGAAGACTCGCTGACAAGACTGACCGAAGCATTGTCTATGTTTTGGAAAAATCTTATGGACTTGGTTGTAGTTAAGCATGCCAGTTTCCTCTGACTAATGATGCATCAGGCTATGCCTGTGATGGTCTGGTGGTCTAAAAGAGCAACCAAAGTGATCGGAATGCGTGATATGCCCACGAACTCAAATGGAGGATCTCTGCGATGTCTCCAGGCCTTTTTGGGATTGGTGGCGACAAACGAATATCCCGTTTCCTGATAACAATTCAAGGTGGACGGACCATTTTCTACTACTCGAAACGACAACGAGAGAAATGCCTCCCTCTGGACGATATGCATAATATGCAGAAGAGACACTGAGAGGAGCCATATTGTGGACTCTTTGGAACTTGTGGAACTCAGCGATGAGGAGGGGAGAGGTTGATACCACTTATGGTTCGAACTGAAATCAAATTTGCCATCAAGCAAACCATTTTGGCTGACTGGGAGTATCAAGTTCAACGGAAAGGATACTCGCGGAAATCAATGCAGCATTTTAACAAATGTTGGACTGAGTTTTAAGGACTGTTCACGACTGAATGTTTACCACAGCAACAACCCTGTCTATGCTTCTCAGAGTTTTTCTTGAAATATACATGGTTGTACAAAACTTCTGAATTTCAAAGTGATCATAGTTCATGTACCCTTTTGTTCCCTTTCGTTTTTGTTCAGTCCTTCTAGAGTGTCCAAATTAGTGTTCATAGTAGAGTCTATAGATTTTCTTTAGGATACAGTTACATTTGGTTTTAGGGATATTGTTAGTTAGCCGAGAGATTGAATTCATATGAGAACAAGGAGTAGAATGTTGCCACAGTCGTGGCCTGGGCCTTGCTTGGCCGGAGAGCCTTGCTCAGCCTTGGAGCTGCGACGAACTTTGTGAGGGACGTCCGGGCTGGTTCCCGGCACAACTTTATAGATGTTGCTCCTTTAAAAAAAAAATCACGAACACGAACACATTCATATCCTCCTTTTTTTTTCGACTAAAGCAAAACAAAAACTTGCCTTCAAGTTTCTTCAGGTTACTAGTTTGAGCGGTACAAGCAATACCCACCAATAGGAATCCTGTGGCAACCTTTTTTTTTTTTTTTTTTGGTGGCAGGCTAGTTCAGTATATTGGTGGGGAGCAACAACTGCTGCAAATTTGAAAAACAGATCCAGGGTCCTATTATTTCCTCTAATCAAAGAAATTCAATGTATAAAACTTCTATGTAAAAGGTACAAACATGACCGCACCAAATCGTTTCCCAGCCCGTGCTGCTTCCCATTGGAGTTTTGTTTCCAAACAAACAAACAAACAAACAAACAAACAAACAGGGCAGCAATATGCATCTTTGTCGGACAGATCTTAAATATTCGGAACGGTTGGGACAACTTACCATTGACCAAGGATGGCCCTAGGCTAAGCTTGGTTGGTACACCTTGTATGAACTGTCGAAATAGGGAGTCTGACGCAAGTTCAAATCCAGATTGTGAATTACCTGGAACTGCAATTTTGCCAAAATGGACATTTTTTATTTTTTGAACGAAATTGAAACCGAGTTTTTTTGGCCGAAAACTTGTCCAAATTTGCTGCTCCTGAGGGTCCGGCGTTCTTAAAACGCTGAACCCGCTGGACGTGTGTGGACTTAGCTTGAGACGAGATACACCCAGGTGGTTGAAACCGAGTTTTTTGGCCGAAAACTCATCCAAATTTGCTGCTCTTGAGGGTTCGGCATTCTTAAAACGCTGGACCCTCTCGATGTATGTGGACTTCACTTGCGACCAGATACATCAAGGGGAGTTTTTTGGTCGAAAACTCATCCAAATTTGCTGCTCCTGACTCCTGAGGGTTCGGCGTTCTTAAAACGCTGGACCCCCTGGATGTATGTGGACTTCGCTTGCGACCAGATACATCCAGGGGGAAAATACGACCAGATACATCCAGGGGTTTCCCCCCTGGATGTATCTGGCCGCAAGCGAAGTCCACATACATCCAGGGGGTCCGGCGTTTTAAGAACGCTGAACCCTCAGGAGCAGCAAATTTGGATGAGTTTTCGGCCAAAAAAACTCGGTTTCAATGTCGTTCAAAAAATAAAAAATATCCATTTTGACAAAATGGTAGTCCTGGGGCCAGTATCCGTTCACTAAAGATACCGAAAGGCTGTCTCCCTTTTAAAAAGAAGGACAAGAAACTTTCTATTGAGCAAAACCACAGTAGTAGCTCCTTGAAACAGAGACTTGACATGATTGATACATCAACAAGGGATGTTTCTTTTTCAAATTTCTCTTTTGATAGGTTTTTACATTGCCGGATTCTCGCTTTTTCTTTTCCCCAAATTAGAGATGGTTTTCGATTGCTATAGTGAGGCACTGGAGGGGCTCAGCCTGAGTTGAGGGGTTGACGTCTTGCAGCCCCTGTCAGTGAGCTGTTTCCTGTATGTCACTTCATTGTTTTCTGTCTTGAGGATTGGGCACTGGGCCCACAATAGTATCACATTGCAATGTGAAACAAACAGAAATTCTACTCTAATGCCGGCCACTAGTCTCTGTATAAATGCTTCATGAGGACATATAGGCCAATTACTGTAGCAGAAGCGCCAAAGCGTTCCATGCGCGTCAACCAGAGTAGCATGTTAGGGTTTTCCTAATGGACAAGCTTCTCTACAATAGCCGGGTTTCTTTCACTTTGCGCCAGGTAGTATGTGTCCAATCATCTCCAATGTGCGTCACCACAGTAGAGACATGTTGGACAGGTCTCCAACAGCGGCAAAAGAGCAAGGAGTGATCCATTGACCTCAAGCACGATAACGATATCATGTCAGATCCAGTTCAGACAGGAGCTGCAGTCTGAGAGCAGAACGAGGGAGACATGGCAACTTTCAAGTCTTAGACAACTTTCAAGACTAGGAGCAATGATAAAGATATGATCCCCCCTTCTGGAACCTACAACACAAATGGAGCCCATAGCCTCCAGCACGATAACGATATCATGCCGGATCCAGCTCAGACAGGAGCTGCAGAGCAGAAGGAGGGAGACATGGCAGCTTTCAAGACAGCTTTCAAGGCGAGGCGCAACCTACGACACAAACGGACCCTAGTATACAATATTGGAAGCTTTCGCCGATGACACTGTTGTCGGGTGTAGAACATTGGACTCGTGGGCTATCAACACTGTTTTTGGGGTGTGCATCCTATGCAACGTTAAAACTGATGATAGATTTAAAGAAGGGGAAACTACGTAAGAGTCAGAAAAATTAGTTATAATTCCACTATGGACCAAAATATAGTTTCGAATTGCAGTTCAAGCAATGTATACCACCTAGCTTTCTGGCCAGGTACGGTGCCCCAAGTGCAATTGCAAACTGTATCGTGCCGCATAGTGCACTTATAACTCGTTTTTGTGACTCTACTGAAGTTACCCCGCCAAAAAAGAGGAAGCATTCAGGTGTTCTGGAATTCTTGGCGGCATCTGGCCTACTTCCTCATTCGGGATATAGGATTCCAGAGATGGTCGAATCCTGGCTGATAACTGCAGAGTTGCTTTGTTCTGTGACCCTGGTGTGCCGATGCCAGAATGACGCTGACCGGAGCTGGGGCGCTTAGGGAGGAAGGCAATCCAGTGGCGAACTGGGGGGGCTACCTTAACAACCTATGGGTCCAAGGTTAGTCTAGCTGGCAAGAACAAGTCAGCTATGGTAGACGTTGGCTAGGATGACATCGTCTCTGAGATGTAATGTCCTGGTACAGGGAAGGCTAGGGATTGTTCTAGGATTAGGAGGCCAGATTTGTTGATACAGCATAGTCTTCTTTATTTTTTACATACTAATCTTCATCATCATTAGTATCACTATCTCACCGTTTTCATAGAATCAGCAGAAGCTCATCACCATCGTTATCATCATCATCATAATCATCATCATATGAGGGACACTGAGCCCGGTTCTCAGAATGTTCAGCTCGGTCACTCTGGGTAGACTGTGAGGACCCCGGCCTCAATCTTCTTATTGGTAATATCAGCCTTGAGCACTGGGCCTGTTTTAGGGGGGGGGGGGGGGAAGGAGAGGCATTGTCTTTTTCGATTTGCTACCCCTATTTCTCATCTACCCAGCAGTCTGATGCTGGCAATGACGACGACGCTAGGGCCTTTTTTGATTCCGCAGTGGTGGACCATCCCCCCCCCCAGAGGTTAATACTAATGAGCTGCGGCGTGGTATAATCTTGGGGGTGGCTCAGGTAGTTGACCGAGGGGAGGGTTGGATTCGATGGGCTTGGCATGTGTTTTGATTGTTTCACTCCTGCGTATACATCACCTGTCGGAGTCCCTCTTTGACCTATGGTTTCCCCCTGTTCCTTCTCTGTTGCCTGTCCCAACTGTCATATTATGTGGCTGGCACTGGGTGAGTGGCATGATGGAGATGGGCGAGAGGAAGGTCTGTCGCTTGTGTGGTGGATAGTGGGAGGAGATAGGATAATCAATAAGGGATGGGCAGAACTCTGGTTGGCAAAATGGCAGGGGGAAGAGCATGCATGGCAGATGGGTGCTAATAATAATAATAGTGATATATGTTGCAGATGTTGCTAACTTCTGCCAGAAATTTGACAAAACAATTAAGTGTGAATGATCTTTGCTGGGTGAATAGCTTAGGTTAAGGGAGGGTAGGATGACGACCTTTGCTGGTGGAAAATGAGAATCATGGGGCTGGACAGCGGCCTTATGCACGGAGGGGGCCTAGGGTTTGCCATGCACGGTTATGACTGTGAAGGATTAGGGTAGATTAGAGGATAGTTTGTCACCCTCTCCATGTCTAGACCTTGATACACGTTGTGACCTGGCTGATAATTGACTGATAATTGGGCGGGCAGTCAATCCCCTCGTGAGAGGGCAATCAATGCCATACTGTCTCCGATTTTGTCGGTGGGACGCGAGACCCGGTTTCCAGCAGGTGATGCTCCCCTGTGACGCCCAAACCTCACGCCCAGCGCGACTTTCTGATCGGAGTAAAGTGTGGGCCTGGAAGTGCGAAAAGGGGTGTGCCAAGGATTTTTGGGAAAGTGGAGTCCCAGGTCAGAACTGAGACCTCCTGTGGCAGGGTTTTTCGGGGGCACGAGTGCAATTTGGCGGAGAGGGCGGACCGCCCCTGGTCACAAGGCAGGTAGTAGGCGCGGGTTGCTCAAGGCCGGTCGAGCCATTCGTTCTGGGGCCGGCGATTTGCGGGAGGGTCCCTTCGGGGTAGGTGGGGCTCCAATGAGTCAGTCCGTCGGGAGTTGCCACGTGGCGCCGGTCGTCGCGCGGTTGGGTTGGGCCTCCGGGATTCTGGGGTCCTCTGATCGCCGCGTCGTCGACAGTTTCCGCAGGGCGTATTGGGCCAGTATGGGGCTATGGCCGGCCACGGGACGACGCTGAGTTGGTGATACGGAAGAAGGAGGCGGAAGGGAGGGAAGCTGGTGGAGATAACGACAAATCCGGGGTGGGTGAAGTAGTAGGTATGGTCCGAAGAGGGGAAATCAGAGCACCGGGGGTCGCTAGTGGTGGCGCAGTGAAACTCCCGAGGGCACAGTCGGTTCTCGGTTTGGCAAAGTCATCTCCGAGTCTGTCGCAGGACTTCGTTTATCCACGAGGTGAAGTAGTCCAGGTCGTATAACAACGACTCCGAGCTCTCGGAGCGTGTCATCATGTCATCGCTGAGCTGCGAGGTTCCTAAGGGCAGGTCCTTGCCGAAGGCGATCGCCGCGTGCAAGCACGTGCAGGCCGCGCAATCGAGCCGCGCTTACACCTGCTTATACGGAACGATGGCTTCGTTGCAGAACGACTATGTTCGATCAGACAATATCTTCGCAATCGATAATCCCTTTTGAGATTTGGGCCAGACGACCGATCGTCTAATCACTTCCATGTGTTCGAGTATGCAAGATGCAACCAACGCAACAGCCCAATCAAGAGACAAACAAAAACGAGAACAGGATTGCCGATTGTGCAAAATTTATATCCTACTCATAAGTGCATCAATGCAATAAACAAGGCAGAGGCAAAAATTCGGTAGAAAGATAAACAACCGAACATGGCATCCATACATTCATTCATTCAGCAACATACACACAATGCATCGGAGATGGAAATCGCCAAGACAAGTGTGAGCAAACCCAAGTCCAGATTCCGAAAAACAGAAAGCGGGCAGATCGCCCGGAGCCGAAATCAAACTTTATGTACACAAGACAGGAGGGGGAAAAGACAAAAGAAACAGCAAATCCGCGTCCATCAACCTCAACTCCCTCTTCCTCTCTCTTCTTCTTCGATGCGGACAGTCCGTCGTCGCACACCAACCCACGAAGTCGTCACCTCGCTTAGTCCTCCCGCATCCGTCAGGTTCACCCGCGCCCACAGTCCGTCGTGGCCCGCGTCAACCCCGCGCGTTTGGCACCGGCTCGTCGGGTTGCCCGACTCCTGCTCTACTCACCTCTTACTTCGCTCGTGTGCCGACCCTCTCTGATCGTGCAACCCCGAGCTTCCAACAGCTGGTTAAGAGAGCTAACTAATCGCGCATCCTGAATTTATAGCGTGCATGCGTGCGCGAAGAACACGAAATTACAAGGATTTAGAAAGAAGATTAGAGAGGGAGCGCCTGCGCTTTGCATGACCGGGCCGCGGCGTGGGGGACGTAGCCACTCTCCACGCATCAATCCGAGCATGCAGACCGTGGCTACCAAAACGCAGCAAAGGAAAGAGAAGGAGGGCGGGAAAGACGAATCGCAAGAAGAAAGATACAGTTACAATGGCGCCAACCCAAAAGTACAGTTACACATCCGATTAAAGGCGCCGACTAATCAGAATTTCGTTGCAGCCTCATAAAGAAGCGCGTAAGCAAAAAGCGTTGTGCGGCAAAAGAAAAGTCCTAATTACAAAATTCCTAAATTCCTAACTAATGCGGAGAGCAAGAAGCACAAGTTTCGGAAGGGAAATCCGAAATTCCGAGAGCCATCGGGGCTCGACAAAATTCAAAAAAAGTATTCGAAGCAAATTCCTGCGCGATGTCCGCACCTAAATTCCCAAACCGAACAAAAGAAACGACGTCAACATTTATTATTCGCGCGCTCGGCGGTGCGTCCGCCATCCACCTGACCGATCAATCACCCGTCCCCGGACACGCCCAGCTCCGAACTCAGCCAACGGAAAAGAATCGACGCAAAAGACGAAGAAACGAGGGTACTGATCCAATTTCCCATCCATCCCAATCTCCCGTAATTGGCCCAACCTTCCCAGCTTAGGACCCCTCATCGCTATCGCGCAGGAAATTGCGCGGTGCGGAAAGTGGTTCGTCACACCCCGCCAATATTGGAGCTGTCTATAATCTGGGGCTTGTTATTGGAGGATGCTCATATCACCTCCAATAGCAGGTTCCCACAGATGTTTCTGGAAAAAAAAAAAAAAAAAAAGTGACTACCTGATGCAACAAAATGGCAAAGTTTAACGGGGAGTAGCAAACATGGTAAATTTTGATCTTTTACTACTCATGTGTGAGTATGCCCTAAGTTCCTAGCGAAGGGCCTACTCACACTAGCACGTAAAATCGCAAATTTTGCGTGGCTGATTTTGCAATCATAGGGCACCGCCTGGTCACACAACAGGAAAGACATTACTGCGACCAGTCCTCCACATGTGAATTTACACCCGGTGCAGTCACACGGCGCTAGGCACAAAAGTTTTGGAAAGAATTCACAGAAAAAAGAATACATAGTTTCTGGGCACCTGCAGAGGTGCCCCTGTTTTGGAAAGAATTCACAGAAAAAAGAATACATAGTTTCTGGGCACCTGCAGAGGTGCCCCTACAAACTATGTATGCTGGCGGCTCCCCAGGCCACTCACATATAAAAACCCAGATTCGTCAATCCGCAAAATACAGCAAACGTGTGACCCGAAAAGTTACACAAATCTCGGAAAAAAAAAAAAAAAAAAAAAAAAAAGTTACACAAATGTTGCGGACCTTGCAGGTTGTCATTTTTCGTTTTACTGTGTGTATGCCCTTAATCCGTGGAGCAAAACCCCTACACCTGATATTCAATTAAAAAACAGAAACCAGTGCGTATCTGTACAGGCCATGGTAATCTTCTCTGTATCTTTCCAATTTTGTTTTTGACTTCTTATCTACCTTTTTTTGTCCAAATATTGGTTGTCAACTTGTCATGATAGTCAGCCCAATCTCCTCACCTGCTCAATTAATCCCCCTCCAGTCAATGCTGACAGGGAGGGTCAGACTTTTCTCTCAATTCTTCAAATCTTCAAATCTTCAATTCATAGTACTCATCAGGGGACCCTGGACCCGATTTCCAGCAGGTGCGGCTCCCCACCAATAGACCGGAGCAATAAAAAAAAATAAAAAAATAAAAAATCACATTTTGTGGGCCATTGTCCTTCACCAAACAAAGCTGACATTGTACCCAATAGTTTCTGAGGCTCTGACCCTTCACCCAACAAAAAAGAGAGGGGAAACTGTGGCTGTGTCACACTTTTAGTTTGAAATAAGCAATAAAAGACAAAGTGGTGCTGGTGTCATGGTGTCAGTTTCGTAATGTGCAAGTTTAGCCGGGGGGGGGGGGGGGGTCTAAAACCGCCCCAGTCATTCATTACCCACAGTGGCGCTCGGCAGATTTAGGGGGGTCGCCCTCTTTCGCTCCATTTCGGGAACTGCTGAGGTTGCCTATTCTGAACGTTGGGTGTGACTCCAACCTACTTGCCCCGCCCCCCAAAAAAGGCAATCTAAAAAGACAATAGGCTTAGGGATTGCGAATCCCTTCAGAGAAAGAGAGAGAGAGGAAGACTACAGGGAATCAAACCTCGAAAAAAAAAAGAGAGGGAATCAAACTGGCAGAGAATCAAAGCTGCTTTGAGACATAAGCTGCTTATTGGGCCTCGCTCCATTACTCAGCAGTCTACATGCATTTGGACGCGTTGTGGTGCAGACGCATTCGAAGGGGTCCAACATAATTTTGTATGTATCCAGACCATTGTGAGAACTAGATACGCAGTGTTGTGTGGTGGAGCAAGGTCCATTGACTGGGACAAAACAATACCTTCTTTTTTCTTAGTCATTCATTAATTTGAGAAGTCAAAAAAGTGGTTTCTTCCGCACTGGGCTGGATGCCAGGTATTGCTACAGGATGGACAGTCTGAGAGCATTTTTTTTTTTTTTTTTTCTCAAGGCGAGACTGATCGCTCAAGAATTGGAACACCAATCGCAAAAAAAAAAAAAAAAAAAAAAAAAAAAAAGGAAGACCCACCGGGAGAGGTAGTAGTCGACCATCTGAAGTGAGTGCTCTCCTCAGACCACATTAACCCTCGCCGCATTCATGTACAAAATTGATCCCCAACCAATACCTTCATAAGACTGGGTGAAGAACCCGAAATGCCAGTTCAACGGGACTGGCTGCACAACATCCCACCGACGACCGGACATGGCTCCTGGAAGACCGGTCTGTTCAAGGGCTGGGAGTTCAGGACAGATGAAGGAAAAACAACAGGTCTGACTCAGTCGAAGTGGGGGGAGAGCCGAGCTGGGGCGCAGCGCGACCCGGAGCGCTGCGCCCCTGTTCGAGCACCGGCGGAGCGGATGTGGCGTGACGCAGGAGTCAATGGAGAGTCACGCGACGCGGTGGGCGGACCCGGACGCTGCGCAACGCAGGAGTCAACGGAGAGTCATGTGGCGCAGTGGGGCGGGTGGGGGCTGTGGAGCGTGAGACTTGACAGTGGGAGGGTAGCGATGAAGTGGCGAGACTTGGTGTGGCCTGCCTTTTGAAAGCATAGGGGTGCCATATTCGGCTTCATGCTTCATCTAGTGATGCTGCAGGCTAGCACGCTGGATGAAGGGAAGACTGTCTTTGAAAGGGGCCGGATCTTCATGAGATTTTTGGCATAGGGGTTGCCTTTGTTTCTCTGCCTGCGTAGTTTCGCGGGGGATGGTTGGTTGATGCAGGCTGAAAGGGAGGAGCGCGTCCTCACGTGGAGTGGGAGGAGGATTGGAGGCGACATCGAGTCCACGTTTTTTGAAGAAGGGCGAAGCGGTATCGACGGCAGCTGCGTCTTCGTCACAAGGGCATCCGGAGTGCAAGGGTGTTGTGGTTGATTCTGAGCTAGCTTTTCTTTGGATAGACCCTCTCGCCGATCATATGAGGTATAACGGTTTCTGTTGTAATCACCAAACTGGATTACTTTGATTCGTGTTGTAAGTTTCCAATTCCAGTTCTGATCTCTGAAAATTTCAATCTCTGATTTTACATGTCATATCCTTGATTCAGATTTTTTACCAGATTTTGATTGGTAGTTTGTTTTTTAATTTCACATTTACTATCTTGATTGTGATTCGCTTTTTGGTTTAGAATCTCCTGATTACTGTCTGAGTGACGCTCTGAGCGATTTCCTGAACTAGGGTTCTGGAAATTAGAGTCCGAAGTCCGTGAGGACATCAGAATTAACTTCCTATTTTGTTCCTCTTTGTGAAATTTTGAAACCTATCAAACTGTGTCTGCGATTGACCTTCTGAATTGGATGCCAAAATTCATGACCTAAATTCCCTTGATTGCTATGTGATCTCATCTTCAAATTTCAAATCTCAAAAAGACGTTCCAGATAGATTCTTAAATTCGTTCCTGATTTTTTATGGAAAGATCTACGGCTTACATCTTAATCTTTTGGTGGTGTTTTTTTTGTTGATGATTGCCTCAAAGCTTGCCGGGGGAGGAACTAGAATGGTAGGATGGAAACAAGAAAGGGGACCCTCAATAGACGGAAGATGTCGGTTAAGGTGAATAGGTCAGGAGGACGATGCTGGGACGACATAAGCCGGTGCTGGAGCTTTGCTCTGTGACCCAGGGGGAGCTTGAGGTCTATGGAGTTACGCCGAGGGTGGAAGGCGTAACCAGATCGTCCAACGAAGTTGGCGCCGGGGTTTGGACCCCGTAACTTGTATAGGGGTTTGCCGCTAAAGGAATTGTCGAGAGGGGAAGACACTTCCTGTCCGTCAGAACTAGGTTGGTCGGTACTAGGGAGGGTTGTGGTGCCCTGTTACCCTAGCAGAGGGGGGTATGAGACCAGGTGAGTTCTGGTACGAGGACTGAAAGTCGGGACCGACGGTCCGCTTGTTGAGAGGGGGATTTTAGGACAGAGGTAGTGGTTATTAATTTCTAGTTTCGACCCCTTTTTTCTGAATTCTATCGTGTTGGCCGTTAGGGGGATTTGAAAATGTTTAGGATTTTGGGGCCTCTATCAACTTGTCCTAGGTTATTTTGAAGTTGTTATACTAAGTGATTTGCGGCTATTCGATGCCAGAACGACGTTGGCCGGTGCTGGGGTGTTGCCCTGTAACCTGTTCACACAGGCTGTTCACACAGGAGCGTGAGGCCTGGTAGAGAGATTTGGGGATGCTTTGGGGTGGGCATCTCACGAAACAACCAAGGTTTGCTGCTGGGACGACGCTGGCCGGGGCTGGGGCGAGTTGTGTTGTCCTGTAACCCAGCAGAAAGTGGGGGTGTGAGGCCTGGAAGAGTTTGGCAGGGAGTAAGACAACTTTGAGGTGTGACGTCCTAACCTCACGCCCAGCGCGACTTCCTGATCGGAGTAGGATGTGGGCCTGGAAGTGTGAAAAGGGGTGTGCCAAGGATTTTTGGAAAAGTGGGGGTGGAGTTCCAGGTCAGAACTGAGATCTCCTGTGGCAGAGTTTTTCGGGGGCATGAGTGCAATTTGGCGGAGAGGGCGGACCGCCTTTGGTCATAAGGCAGACGGCGTGCACGGGTCACTCAAGGTCGGGCGAGCCATTGGTTCCGAGGATGGCGGTTTGCGGGAAGGTCCCTTCGGGGTGGGTGGGGTTCCGATGAGTCAGGCCGTCGAAAGTTGCCACGTGGCGCCGATCGTCGCACGTTTGGGTTTGGCCTCCGGAATTCCGGGGTCCTCTGATCGCCTCATCATCGACAATTTCCGTAGGGTGTACTGGGCCAGTAGGGGGCTATGGCCTTCCACGGGACGACACTGAGTTGGTGATACGGAAGAAGACGACGGAAGGGAGGGAAGCTGGTGGAGATAACGACAAAGCCGAGGTGGGTGAAGTAGTGGGTGTGGTCCTGAGTGGGGAAATAAGAGCACCGGGGGTCGCTAGTGGTGACGCAGTGAAACTCCCTAGGACACAGTCGATTCTCGGTTAGGCAAGGGTATCTCTGTCGGGGGATTTCGTCTATCTAAGGGGTGAAGTAGTCCGGGTCGTACAACAACGACTCCGAGCTCTCTGAGCGTGTCATTATGTCATCGCAGAGCTACGAGATGCCTAAGAATTGACATTTCGTTAAAACTGGCATTTTTTTCTGAATTCATGAAAGTGGACTTAGTCAAAATTTCATTGCTCATTGGGTGAGAAAGTGGTTATCTCACTTTGTCCATCTGATGTACCTTAACGTAAAGTACCATTAACATACATCCAATGGTCAGATCATCGGGAGTCGCCATGACACCCAATGATCTGATCATCCGACGTCATGGGGACAAAAAAACACTAAAAAACGTTGTTTTTTGGTACGCTCAATTTGGTGAATTAAAAAAAAAATGTTTGTTTTAACGAAATGCCAATTTAAGGGCGGGTTTGTGCCGATGGCGGTCACCGCGTGCGAGCACATGCAGGCTTGTGCGAATCAAGTCGCGCTCACGCGTGTTCGCACGGGATGACTGCTCCGACGCAGACCCTGGATGGCCGTATCCAATCAGACAGTACTTCTGCAATTGTCGAATCGACGCACGGGAACACGTGTAAAGGCGCAAATCAGGTCGTGATTACACGCGTCTTCGCGCGACGTTCGCCGGACCAGGCATTCGATTGTCTAATCACTCCGTAATTTTTTAGCATGCAAGATGCAACAACCAGAATAGCCCAATCAAGAGACAAGCAAAAACGAGAACAGGATTACCGATTGCACAAAATTCATATCCTACTCACGAGTGCATCAAAGGCAAACAAAGACAGACAAAAATCCGGTAGAAAGATAAGTATCCAAACATGGCATCCATACATCCATTCATTCAGCAACATACACACAGTGCATCTGAGATGGAAATCGTGAAGACAAGTGTGAGCAAAAACCCAAGTCCAGATTCCGAAAAACAGAAATGGGCAAATCATCCGGAGCCGGAATCAAAATTTATATACACGAGACAGGAGGGAGAAAATATAAAAGAAACAACAAATCCTCGTCCATCAACCTCAGCTCCCTCTTCCTCTCTCTCTCTCTCCGATGCGGACAGTCCGTCGTCGTGCACCAACCCACGAAGCCGTCACCCCGCTTAGTCCTCCCGCACCCGTCAGGTTCGCCCGCGCCCACAGTCCATCGTGGCTCGCGTCAACCCCGCGCGTTTGGCACCAGATCGTCGGGTCGTCCGACTCCTGCTCTACTCACCTCTTACTTCGCTCGTGTGCCGACCCTCTCTGATCGCGCAACCCCAAGCTTTCAACAACTGGTTAAGAGAGCTAACTAATCGCGCAACCGGAATTTATAGCGTGCATGCATGCACGAGGAACACGGAATTACAAGGATTTAGAAAGAAGATTAGAGAGTGAGCGCCTGCGTTCTGCATGACCGGGCCGCGGCGTGGGGGACGTAGCTACTCTCCACGCATCGATCCGATCGTGCAGACCGTGGCTACCAAAAACACAACAAAAGAAAGAGAAGAAGGGCGGGAAAGACGAAGCACAAGAAGAAAGATACAGTTACAATGGCGCCAGCCCAAAATTACAGTTACACACCCGATTCAAGGCGCCGACTAATCAGAGTTCCGTTGCAGCCGCATAAAGAAGCGCGTAAGTAAAAGGCGCCGCGTGGCAAAAGAAAGTCCTAATTACAAAATTCCTAAACTCCTATCTAATGCGAAAAAGCAAAAAGCACAAGTTTCGGAAGGAAACTCCGAAATTCCGAGAGCCATCGGGGCTGGACAAAATTCGAAAAAGGATTCAAAAAGAAATTCGAAAACAACGAAGCAAATTCCCGCGCGATGTCCATGCCCAAATTCCAAAACCGACAAAAGAAACGTCGTCAACAGTTATTAATTGCTCGCATGACAACGCGCCAGCCATTCAACCGACCAATCGATCACCCGTTCCGGGACACGCCCAGTTCCGAACCCCACCATCGAAAAAGGAGACGACGAAAAAGACGAAAAAGTGAGGGTACTGATGCAATTTCCCACCGATCTCGATCTCCCGTAATTGGCCCAACCTTCCCAGCTTAGGACCCCTCATTGCAATCGCGCTACAGAAAATGGTTCATCGCAGAACTTTGGAAGGGTTTGTTAGGGAGCCTGAGATTTCTTTTACGACCCCGACGGTCTATTCTAATAAGAAAGGAGGTGGGTGGGAGAAGGAGATGGAAAAAAAAAAAAAAAGGCTTGCCCCTGTCCCAAAAAGAGTTGGGTGTTTAGTGGTCCCGGAATGTTTTTTAGGACTCTGGGATCCCTACTAACTCGTCTTAGGTGGTTTCAATGCTGTTACACCCAGTGATCTGCGGTTGTTCGATGCCAGAACGACGCTGACCGGTGCTGGGGTGTTGCCCTGTAACCTGTGATGCAGGAGCGTGAGGTCTGGTAGAGAGATCTGGGGATGTCTTGGGGTGGGCGTTCCACGGGACAACCAAGGGTTGCTGCCGGGACGACGCTGGTTGGAGCTGGGGTGAGTCGCGTTACCCTGTAACCCAGCAGAAAGTGGGGGTGTGAGACCTAGAAGAGATCGGTAGGGAGTACGACAATTTTGGAGAACGTTGGAAGGGTTGGTGTGGGATTTCGCGGGTTTGGGAGCATTCGTAGGACCTCTGTAGCCTATTCTCATGCTAGAGTTCTTAGGTACTTCAAAAAGAAAATAAGGAGTGTGGGAGAAGATGGTGGGTTATCGCGCGTCCTACCAGTGAGGGGGCTAGCTGGCAGGATGGGAGTATGGCATAGCAGCAGCAGAGATGGTGGCTCCGCTGCAGTCAGTCTTGCCGGAGGGGGGTAAAGTGGATTGATGGGGGGGGGTTCTGAGTCGTTTCTGAAGTCTGCTTAATCATGAAAGTTGTCATAGACATATTTGAAGTAGCCCCAATTTTTCGAGCCGGAGCCGGGTAATGGCCCCGGTATCTCAATTTCTAAATTTCCATCCTTAGGCCAATTAGATCATTCTCATGAATTTTTCTGATGAAGTTTTCTGAACGTACTCGTTATGGGACGCTGGGCATGGTTCCCAGTTTGTGCCAATTTGTGAAGATATGGTTGTATCTATGGGACGCTGGACCCGTTTTCCAGCAGGTGCTGCTCCCCACCAATAGATGGAGCTTGTTTTTTGGAAAAAAAAAATAATAAATAAAAGTGGGGGGAGAGCTCCCCACAACACTGGCGGGACGTGCAAACTCACGATTCCTGGAAAAGCCTGCGGACTCGCAGGCAAGAAGAGAAGGACACTGCCAAGTGCTCACGGCTGCTCAGCAACTTCTCCACAACATGGCTGGACCCAAACTCCAGATTCTAACACTAGGGCTTAGGCCAGTTTTAGTCGGGGCTGCTCTTATCACCCCTTCTAGTAGACTGCCAAGGCTTTCTTCCAAAAAAAAAAGAATGCGCAGGCCAGCGGCTGCTCTTACATATCTGGTGCCCAACAGTAGGGCAAAGAGGCAAAAGGCGTCATAATGCACAGCACCAGGGATTGCTACAACAAATCTGCCGCCCTACAGCAGGCTGAAGAGGTACCCAGAATGCACAGCACCAGGAATTGCTACAACAAATCTGCCGCTCTACAGCAGGATGAAGAGGTACCGATGGCATCTCGATACTCAAATTTTTCCACATCATGATGACCAGTTTCCAGCAGGTGAAGCTCCCCACCAATAGATGGAGCAGCCAGCAGCAGAGTTACGAGGAGAATGTGCACTGATCATCCCCCCTAGTAGGCCTCAGCTGACAAATTGTTTTTCCGGGGGGAGCAAGTTCTACGGGTAACTAGGGCGCAGTCACGTTTTTAGTTTTAAATGTAGCCCAGGCATCCCTCTGATACAACACATCCTCACCCAACCTTAAAGCTGGGTTGTATACATTCAGGATTTTCCTCGCTTTGGAGCAACATTCACGAAATCGGGACTGAAACGCATTTATTTAGAACTGAAAAGTTGTGAAAACCAGGACTGCGCCCTAGTTTCCTTGAAAAAAAAGCAAAAGGACTTTCTCTACTAGGCTGTGGACGTATGCTCTGGCTGAATCCCCTGCAAGTTAAAAAAAGAAAATCCGCTGCGCGAATTCTCCCACCCAATTCCAGACTTGTAATATAAAAGTTAATTTAAAAAAAAAAAAAGGAAAAACAGTAGGAGTTTTTTTTTTTTTTTTTTTTTTGAAAGCCCTGGTTGTTGTAGAGACCGGACTCTGGACACACGGGGTTGCCGACACAGCTATTGGCTGTCCTGACATTCTCTTATTCACCGTAAGATCACCTCCTTTCCCCATCCTCTCGGCAATTCTCCTAGCGCACCCCTATTCCTACCATCCTACCTCAGTATTACTACTCAGGACTATCACCGTGGTATTTCAGAGGGTGACTTGGACCAGACAGTAGTTCTAGGCACCGGGGCTAGGCTGGACCAAGCGMGAAGCCTTGAGCMCCTCCCAGCCCCAGTTGAGGCACAGTCAAGCAAGCCACGTTACTCGGGTACATCGGGCGCCAGGCTCTAGTATTATGTCTGCTTCTCCTACCAACCCCCATTCTGGCATGTGTATACTATATATGTGTCCTGGCATGTTTCTCCTTTCTACAGATGTCAGATACTGAGGCTGGACAGGGCCAAGCGCGAAGACTTGAGCCCCAGCCAGCCCCAGTCATGTGTGTACGTGCTATCTGTGTGTTATCCATGGTTCTCGATACCGAGGCCAGGCAAGGACAAGCGCGAAGCCTTGAAAACCCCAGCCTACCCCCAGTCATGTATGTGTATATTCCATGGTTCTAGATACTGAGGCTGGACAGGGACAAGTGTGAAGCCTTGATCCCAGCCAACCCCAGCAGTAGTGCGGACCCCCACCAAGCCCCAATTGAGTTCTGTATATATATGTGTAGGGTTGTATTGTCATATGAATGGTGGGCCGGTCTGTGCAAGAAACCGCCCCAAAGTCTCTAGCCAGACTCGAACCCACACCCTGTATTGTGTAACTACAATGCCCTATCTTATGTGCTGTGTTCTGAATTGATGCCAATGTATGGAATGCCAGAACAGGGGAGAATTTCAGAACAATCAATAGCTACGTCAASCAACCCACGCATAGTCAAGAYCCAGCATACAACAACCAGGACTATCCCTTGGGTGGTGCGCAGGCAGTGTCTGTAATAGTACCATGCGTCAGCCCAAGGGGATGTATGTCCAGCCGTGCGTCACTCTAACGCCCTGCCGGTGTCGATGCGCAAGGCTGCGGAGTTTTGAACCCGCAACCTTATACCACAGTGCGCATTTCCAACCGGTGCTCTAACCACTGAGCTACATCAACTGTAGAAGTTGGCTTCAAAGAAAAAAACAACAACGAGGTTGGATGCTAGGAATATGATAGTCACCTTTTGTAGTCAGCCATGTGGTTATCCAGATGGACTGTAGAGGTCACTATTGTGTATGAGACTCTGTGGCGCACCCCTACTCCCACTATCCCGCTTCAGTGGTTCTCCACGCAGGAATATCAGGTCAACGGGGGGTGACCTGATCGGGCAGTGGTTGTAGGCACCAGAGCTAAGTAGGACCTACCCAGCTCAATCATGGTTGAAGCATTGTCGGGCATGCCATGTCGTACGGGTACTTTGAGCGCTAGGCATGAATGTTCTTTCTACATGTTTCACAGGTGGACCCATTCCTGTCCCCCCAAGTTGTTATGTGTTCATTTAACTTTGTTACATGTACCACTGTCATTACGACTTTGAAGGTTCTAGCCCATTATCAGTAGATGTACGGCCACCATCCGCCCCTCTACCTGAAGACGTCCACCTAGACCCCTCTCTAGTCACATTGTTGTGGAGCTTGTGGTTGTAACAAAGGGACATTTGTTTGATTCTGCTTGGTAGAACCAAAGATTACCCCTCAACTTGGTCGGCCTTCCGATGTAACCTGTTTAAATACACTAGTCTGGCCATCCTTATGGCCGTTTGGAGGATGCCGCGCTCAAATACGCCTCACGAACGCATCTTTGATTTCTCGCAGGCCAAGGCAGAAATATTAGACACCATTAGAATGAATTTGGCAAAGGCACACAAAAGGTTAAGGAGAAAACTCAGGAATTCTACAACTCAGGACTCTAAGCAGCAGGCAATTGCTGCCTTTCAAGGTATCTGCCTGGACCCACATAGAAGACGGTCCAACCCTGGTTCGGAACAACTGGCTAACCAATGAAGACTAGTGGCACTTTCGTGATGAGAAAAACTTCCTCACCCCTATCAAGGGAAGTTCTGGGGGAGTGCTTTTAGAAGAGTACACCCAGGGCCTCACGATAATCCTCCTGATACAGTTTAGTCCTGCATTTTCCCAAAAGGCATTCCAGACGTACTCGCCTCACCGTCCACCTTTCTCCTTTACCCCCATACCTCCCCCCCCTGTCACCCTGCGAGTCCTGCCTTCTCCGTCATCCCCTTCTCTTTCCCTCTCCGCCCCTTCCGCACCAGAAACACCTTGGAGTCCCTGGACCCCCCCAGTCCCCTCCCATGACCCCCCACCTTCCCATCCCCATTCCCTTTGTCTACAAATCAGGCCAGCCGGAATTACCATTGTGAAGCTACCACATAGGAACTCTGCCCAACAGGTCTTTTGTCAAGACTAATGTCCCAGTCATCATATCTTTCAAACATGGAAGGGATAGGTAAAAGGCTGAGACCTCACTACCGGGTGAATTTCCAATCAATCAATCAATCAATTTGATTGGTTGATTGATTGATTGATTTATTGTGTGTGTGTGTGTGTGTGTGTGTGTGTGTGTGTGTGTGTGTGTGTGTGTGTGTGTGTGTGTGTCTGTGTGTGCATGTATGTTTGGGTGTGTGTGTGTGTGTGTGTGTGTGTGACGGACCGATTCCTGCACCGCGCGATTTCTTGCGCGATAGCAATGAGGGGTCATAAGCTGGGAAGGATGGGCCAGTTACGGGAGATTGGGATGGATGGGAAATTGCATCGGTGTCCTCGCTTCTTTGTCTTTTTCCGACGGTTCCTTTCGGATGGCGGGCTCAGGCCCGGGGTGGGCCCCGGGATGAACGATTGGTTGATTGGCTGTGTGAATGGCGCGCTGTCATACGCGCGATTAATAAATGTTGACGTCGTGTCTTTTGTTTCGGTTTCGGACTTTTCAGGCACGGACATCGCGCGGGAATCTTGCGTCGCTCTTTTTGAATTTTCCTTTTTGAATCTTGTCGAGCCCAATGGCTCTCGGAATTTCGGACTTTCCTTTCGGAACTTGTGCTTTCGCTTTTTTTTGTATTAGATAGGAATTTAGGAATTTTTGCAATGAGGATTTTCTTTTGCCGCGCAGCGCTTCTTGCTTACGTGCTTCTTTATGAGGCTGCAACGGAACTTTGATTAGTCGGCGCCTTTAATCGGGTGTGTAACTGTAATTTTGGGCGGGCGCCATTGTAACTGTATCTTTCTTCTTGTGCTTCGCCTTTCCCCTTCTTCTTCTCTTTCTTTTTGCTGCGTTTCGGTAGCCGCGGTCTGCATGATCGGATCGATGCGTGGAGAGCGGCTACGTCCCCCATACCGCGATCGGGCCGTGCAAACGTAGGCAATCCCTCCCCCTTCGCTCCTCTCAAGTCCTTGTAATACCGTGTTCTTCGCGCATGCATGCACGCTATAAATCCCAGCTGCGCGATTAGTTAGCTCTCTTAACCAGCTAAGTGGAAGCTCGGGGTAGCGCGATCAGTAAGGGTCGGCTCACGAGCGAAGTAAGAGGTGAGTTGAAGTGGGAGTCGGGCGACCCGACGAGCTGGTGCCAAATGCGCGGGGTTGACGTGGGCCACGACGGACTGTGGGCACGGGCGAACCTGACGGGTGCGGGAGGACTAAGCGGGGTGACGACTTCGTGGGTTGGTGCGCGACGACGGACTGTCCGCATCGGAGAGAGAGAGAGAGGAAGAGGGAGTTGAGGTTGATGGACGTGGATTTGCCGTTTCTTTTTTCCCTCCCGTCTCGTGTATATAAATTTTGATTTCGACTCAGTTCGATTTGCCCGTTTTTGTTTTTCAGAATCTTGACTTGGTTTTTCGCTCACACTTGTCTTTGCGATTTCCATCTCGGATATGGTGTGTGAATGGATGAATGGATGCTATGTCTGTCCTTCTGCCTGATCCTTGCCTTTGTTTACCGACTTTATGCACTCATGAGTAAGGTAGAAATTTTGCGTAGTAATCAATGCTGCTTTTGCTTATCTTTTGATTGAGCTGTTGTGGTTGTTGCACCTTGCATACTCGGAAATTACGGAATGATTAGATAATCGGGTAACTGTTTGCCCAGAACGCCTTGAAGGGACGCGCGTAAGTACG
>BFEA01000223.1:176873-187561 GCA_003427395.1 Chara braunii
TGGGACCTTACCTGATCCTTGCACGGGCTGGCCACCCGGGACCCGGGCGGCCCGGCTGGTAGCCTAGCAAAATACATGTTTTTTGGTTTTTTATTTTTTTTAAATAAGAAAACACTTTAAAATACAAAAAAAAAAATTACCGCGTTGCAGGTCTCTTCAAACCCTACAACCCCATATATATATATATATTGTTTCGCCTATTTTTTTTTTTTTTTTTAAATGTCTGAAATTCTCGGCCGCACCCAACCGCGGGTCCAACCTCTGCGGTTGGGATCCCGACCGCTGGCCGAGTTGGACCCCACGGTCATGACCGCGGGGGATACACAGATAAGGGCTTCTCGTATGATGCCCAGACCCACAGCCACCCACTGATCCTCTGACGAGAACAGGTGTTTAGCCCCGTGCCAACTTACCATTTGGTCGCTCACCCATGTGGGTATGCCTTTGTCCTTTAAGTTGTTGACATTGAGGCGAAAGGGTGGCATGGTCAGCTGTATCAATTCACTGGACACCACATCCAAAATAGTTGGGTGGTGGTCCGACATCGAAGTAGTCTGAAAATCCGAAAAAATACATCTATCCCAAATGCTTCCTCTAACAAAAATAATATCTAATCTCCGACGAGGTTCTGGTGTGGTCCTCGAAGAACGAGGGCCATACCAAGTGAACTCGTGATCATCCGGGTGCATAACTCTATATGCGTCCACCAAACTCTGAGACTCCAAGAGGGACAAAAGCATGGTACTATCAGATCTCAGAGGAAACACTTCACGTGAATCTAATCCAGGATTAAGTGTTGTATTCCAGTCCCCTAGGAGTGCCAGATTCTCCACATCCGGAATCCACGCCGGCAGATTAGCAAAGAAATTTGTTCTTTTCGTATAACTATTAGGCGCATACACAGTCATTATAGCCCAGTCTTCCATTTCTAATTTCAACTTTACCCAGGCCCACCGACCTTTTGGGTCTATATAAGAATCTAGTACCTCACAGTCCAAATCCCTGTGGATAAGAATAGCCACTCCCCCCTTTGTTCCTCCTGCGGGGGCCCAAAACTGGGGGCCCGACCAACTGGGGCGAATCTCAATTATCCTCTCTGCATTTAATTTAGTTTCTTGAATGCAAATAATATGAGCATTAGCAGAGTGGATCCAGGCCCTCAAATGGGCCCTTTTTTGTTGGTATGAAGTCTCAGACAGGCCTTTTATGTTCCAAGAAGCCAAACGAATTCTATGTGGCAGTACCATTTACTTGGCCACTGCCGCCTAGACCTTGGATGCGGGTTCCCTGATGGGGGATGGAGGTTATATCATCTGTGTTCGTTTTTCGACCGGACTCAGAGGCAATCCCCTGACTGCCACTACAACCTGAAATTGTTTTGAGGACAAAATGGCTGCAGCATCTGTCTTTCTGATCCATTCTGCTATCTCCCATGTAGAGAGATCCTGGACCAATCGCACTGTAGAGAGTGAATCTCTATTAAGAGAAATAAACTCCTGCAGTGGGGACCAGAAAACTCTTGCAGAGCACCAGTTGGCGTAAGACGCTGATATTGTCCGAATAGCTATAAACACTATATGCATCACCACTTTGGAGCCATCTGGCACCAGAGAGATGTGTCTGCCCATTCGTGGTTCCGTCATTGTGACACAAGAGCCTAGGTAGTTCAATACTCGTTCGTTCACCAGGCTCACTATTTCACGCTCAGAAGAGACTGACGGAACTTGAATCGATGGCAGCGTCAAAGTTTCGTCGTTCGCTAGTTTCATGAAGACCATGAACCCGTTAGGAGAATCCGAACAAATTATGGGAACCAAAATTTCTTTAGTTTTCCCTTTGTCCTCCTTTCCTAACGTAGGCATAGGCTCCGCCTGAACCAATGTTTTTCTCTTTTTTATTTTTTTTATTTTTTTATTTTTATCAAACATTGCCCGGGTGGGTGCTAGGAATGCTGATAAGAGCAGTCACTCCTACCACCCCCCGGGAGGCTCCATCTATTGGTGGGGAGCATCACCTGCTGGAAAACGGGCCTAGCGTCCCACAGATAGAACTTTGCAGCACAACGAGTGTTCGGGCATTTGGCCATGAAGTTGTTGCTCTGGAGCTACCTTCTATCCCTCCGGGTTGCATGTTTCCCACTACCTTTGTGCGGCTCTTACTTGCCTATGGCCAGACCCCCACCTGAGAAGCTACCCGCCCAATCATTCAACTTTGTATATGCTCTCCCAGTGCTGCCAACGACAGGCGACTATCCCAGGTGTTTGCAGCCCCCCGAGTGAAATGGTTATAAAAGCGGTTATGGTACTTTTCTAATCAGAGAGGCATCAGCGGACCACCGCTTCGACCCCTCCCATTGTCTCTACAATCCTATTAGCGTCCAGTCTGTTGTCCTTATTGCTAGAGAATCGACCCCTGAATACTCTTTGAAGGGAAGATCCTGTTTGGTCTGACATTTGAACATATTGCCCAGGAGGGGTAGGCCGTGGCTATGCAGTGCGAACTGCAGCTCTCCCCTCCCCAAGGTATTGTTGTGACTGAAGCCTGTGTCCAACCATTGCGAGCTAGCAATGTCTCTCCTCCCGCGGTTCCGCCTCATGTGTGTCCGCCGGTGCCACTTTTGTCGTTCGCAATTGCTCCACTTCTTGGTCCTGCCTCGCTTGAGATCGTTGGAGAAAAGGGGAACGGAATGAGGGGGAAAGGGCGGGGGTATAGAGCAGCAGGGGCAAAGGATGGGCGGAGAGAGGGAAGAGAGAAGAGAGGGGGAACGAGGTGGGCGAGAAGAGGAAGGGCAGTGTCCGGGCCTTCGTCAGCGTCAAAGGATGTATCCCTTGAGCGTGCAGTGTGAATCAGTCTACGGGCAGGGACCCCATTGGAGCCCTATTGTGTTACCAAAACGAAGTTAGGTTGTAGGAAGGGGACTTGGAAGCAGTGGAAGGGTCTCCTCTACCACAATGGCTCTGTGGCCCTCCACTGTTTCCAGTGAATATTGAGCTCACTGTCTAGTTCAAAAAATGTTCGGCTCGGATCCTGCCACAGCAGGCAAAAAACCGACTTTAGCGTTTCCCGAACGTCAGGGTCATTCTCCTCCCTATAGTCGCGGATGAATGCCCTCCACGCTTCTTGCGTGTGGGACCTGATAATGTCTTCCAAGGCTTGTTGGGCTTGCCGCAGGCCGAATTGGTGGTCCCTTCTTTCGAAGGAGCAGCGGGCGCTCCAGGCTAACATGAGCACTTGCAGTCTTGTGTAAGAGAAGAGATTAGTTGCATAGGGGGACCAATGGTTCATCAGGATCTGTTTTTTCCCCAGCAGCAGTAGCCCCAGGTCCCATGGAATTTGCTCCCCTGTGAGGGATCGAAAGGCTGCATCCCACCATTGCCACAGCTGGGTGACCATGGGGCAGGCCAATAAACAATGTTCCAAGGTGGCCCTGGCTGGGGGCATTGTTATGCCGCAGTAGGCACATAAAGGCGACAGCAGCCCTTTTTGTTCGAGGTCGGTACGAGACACATGGGCAGGCACCAGTGAACAATTTGCCATTGCAGGGCACGCAGATTCGTGGGCATAATCTTGGCATACTTAGCCCACGGCAGGTCAGTTATCATCTGTGAGTCCAGAGGTGAGTCACGCGCCCATCTGGCAGACAGGGTTTGGGCAATCTCTGGGGCGGTCCTTGAGGCCCTGTACCCTCCTTTGACTGTGTAGTCCCATATGCGCATCGGCTTGGGGCCAGACCATTCCCATTCAGCCGAGTCAAAAGGGAGTTTAGCCACCAGGGTTGTAGGTTCAAACACAAAGAGCCCATCTTGTAGGTCCCCCACAACACGTACATGCATCAGCCCCCCCCAACTTTCGGTCCCATCAAGATTGTCGTTTCTAGCGAGTTTTGAGAATCTGGCCCCAGGGCTTAGGAGGTCGTATGCTTGCAGCGCACAGTGCCCATCATCATTACTACAGACCCTAAACAATGAAAGCGGGTGAGGCAGGTCTGTAAATTTGACAATCCAGTCGTCATCCCTGACATCGGGGCCATTCTGGATAGTGAGACGCCACGCGGGAGGGAGGGCCTCCTTGAGCATGACCTTTTTGTTGCCCACGTTTCTGGCATGCTTGAGTTTGCGTTGCAGTTGTTCGGTTGTTGCCCAGTCGTTTGCACGCGGGTCCCACAAGTCCCCTATTGTGTATATTCCCCTTCTTGCCCAAGTAAGCCATGGGGAGTTATTCCTGAGACTGAAGGGCTTGCCATTTTCGTCAAGGACACGAGGATTACCAAACAAAGGTTGCCTCCAAATGTCCTGCCATCTATTCGGGGGTTGTTTTTGCGTCGGCCCACGCCTTCTCCACAGGTTAATCATATATGGCCACAGGGGGTCCAGGGGGATATCTGCTCTCACCGCCTGCCTACGGTTGGTCCCCTGCCGTTGTAGAGGGAGGGAAGGCAGAGACCAGTCAGTATTGGTCAGCCATTGGAAGGGGTGCAGCCTCTCGTCTGTCAATGCTTCTGGTGCGAGGGAGGCGATCTGAAGGCAGGCAAGTTGAGACCAGGAGACGTTGTTGCCTATCAACAGTCTGACCACAACTTTGAAGATCAGTTCTTCACTTTCCCTCTCAGGGTCCACGATTCCTAATCCTCCCTTGGTTCTTGGCTGCGTAAGAACATCCCAACTCACCCTCGATATACACCCCTCTGCTTTAGCACTATTTTTTCAGAGGTAAGTAGTCAATGCTTTCCTGAGTCTGGCATATTGACGCCTTTTAAGTGGCCAGACCGCTAGTTTGTACCAGATAACTGCCAAGATCACATTGTTTACTGCCAAGGCCCTACCCACCAGTGAGGTATGTAGCCCCTCCCATCTTGCCAATCGGCCAATTGCGAGGTTGACCAGCGCATCTCCATGGTCTTGTGGGGGACCTAGTGCTGTTAGCCTCACCCCCAATATTCGAATGGCATCTTCTTTCCGTGCCCAAGCCACTGCAGGTTCTTGAGGCGGGGGCTCTCCTTGAGGGTGAAACCACCATCCTTCCGTTTTTGCCCCCCAATTGACTTTCATGTCTGCTGCGAGCGAGAAGAGGTGTATTATATGAGAGAGGGCGCGCACACTGTCTTTATCTGCTTTGATGAGGACAGTGAGGTCGTCCGCGAACAACGATGTTACTGGGATAAGGTGGACCGGGATTTCCGGGATAGGCACTCTGCTGATGTTAGGGTGAGCTCTGATGGAGGAGGCTAATGCCTCTATCACAATCACAAACATCAGATGATGGGGTCACCCTGCCGCACCGACCTCTAGAGATGAATTGGTGGTGACAGGTGGCCGTTGAGCATGACGTTCGTGGTGACCGTCCTATGAAAGATTTGTACCCAGTGGCAAAAGGTCGGCCCGAAATTCATCCTATTCAGGCACATGTCTAGAAAGTCCCAATCAACATGATCGTAGGCTTTTTCAAAATCAATGAAAATGATAGCAGCTTGGATCTTCCGTTGGCTGGCGTACTTGATGGTTTCATTGACCAGCAAAACGTTATCCTGAATATTACGATTAGGCATGAAGCCCGACTGGTCGGGGTGGATCAACAGATTCATATAGAGCAGCAACCTTTTAGTCATCACCTTCGCCACCATCTTGTATGGGACCGGAAGGAGGGTTATGGGTCTGTAATTTCTGATGTCCTCCTTATCACCCTTTTTGTAAAGGAGTGTGGTCACTCCTTGTCCGATCATGTCCCCAAAAGTGCCCTCTTTCTGGACCGCCAAGATATACTCCATCAGATCGTCCTTAAGAGGTTCCCATAATCGAGCCCAGAATTCCTTTGGAAACGCGTCGATACTGGGAGTCTTTTCATCCTCCATGTCTCTCAGCGCCTCCCAGACCTCTTGTTGAGTGAGGGGGGCGTCAAGGTCATTCTTTTGAGAGTCTGTGACGCGGGTATGGACTGTAGCTAAGAGCTCGTCTCTAGCCCGACGCACGCCTTCCGCAGGCTTGTTGGGTGTTTGAGAGGTGAAAAGGTTCCGGTAATATTGAGCTGCATAATCTGTTATGGAGTAAGCATTATTTGCGGGCTGAGCCGCCTCGTCCAAAGGGTGTTTGAGCACGGGGACGGTGCTGGCTCTCGCTCTGGCTCTCGCTTTGTTGAAAAAGGTTTTTGCCATTGTGTCGTCCATGTGCGTTCGTTTTATCATGGCTAAGATCCTCCATGCTTGTGCTTGCTGCCTGCTGGGAACGCTTCTTTGAGGCATCCGTGCCCCTCGGGGCTTTACAAACTTGAACACTAAGTACATGTTCTTCCCTCGTAGGAATTGGAGCGTGGTCATTTGACCATGCTCTCTTGCTGACCATGTAAATCCCCGGGTGATCCATTTCCGCCTGCTGATCAAACTGAACTGCGTCCCCCTGAGCAATCCCAGGAACTGTGAAGTCCCATGCATGGCCCTCGTGATTTTCCAAAAGGTCATTCGTGGCTAAGGCTGGCCGTTCCCCCATTTTCCCTCCATTCAGTCCCCGTACCCCTTCCTCCTCTAACGTGTCATTTAAGACAGTCTCCAGTGGAGGGAGGGAGGGGGGGGGGGGGGTGGAGTTGGACATCTGGCTCAACCAGGTTGTCGTTTGAGTCTTGGATAACGTTACCTTTATCAATAACCATCTCATCATCCCTCACCTCCTGAGGGGTCTTGGGTTTACTGTTTTTACGTACCTTGTTCCTCTTTTCCTTCATCAGTACTTCGCCTGCAGAAGAAACAGGGGGGCTGTCCAGTTTCTGAGTGGGAGCAGGTCGGACACGTTCCTTCTCCTGCTGCTTTTGAAAAACAGCCACGTGTTGAGATGCGACTCCTGTTCCTACCCCCGAACCTTCGGCTATTGGCTTTTCAACCTTCTTATATATCTTCTCCTCCCTTCGTTTTTTCCTCTTACCGCTCGACTTCTTCGCCCCCCCTACCAAGGTTGATGAGGCGTCCTCCTTCCGTCCTTCCTGGCCTCTTCCTCCCCCCTTTTCCTTCTTGTTCCCCTTCCCCCCCGCCCTTTTCTGCACTCTTTCCTGAAGTGCTTCCTTGTAGGAACGGCGCCCTACTACCACTAGGGAATCCTTCGATTTGCTCTCCATTGGTGGGTTCACCTTTTCCCCTTTTCCATCACCTTTTCCTTCCCCACTCCCACCTTCTCCTCCACTCCCTCCACTCCCTGAAGGATCGACTACCTTCTCCTTTTCCGTCGTTTTGGCCTCTCTTGCCCCAAAATTTTTTGGGCAACTCTCGTCCGTGTCCTTATGAAAAAACCTTCTACACTTATAACACCAAGGGGTGTGCGGACAGATGAGTTCAATTTTGACTGTTCCACCCTCACCAAGATCAATAATTAACGACTTTTTGTACTTCAATTTGGCAGAGGGAACAAAGTCAAATCAAACATCCTTGAGTTCCGGATCCAGCGGTTTTTTGTAGGGTGGATAATCTTTTACCACCGCTCCAAACGCGTCCTCCACTACACCCCTCAGAATCCCCATCGCCGCAACAGGGACATTGAGGCAACAAATCCAAAAATACTCTTGCTTCGTTGCTTCCCTCCACTCGCTGAGTTCCAATTCCGACATCCAGGGTCTGAAAGAAATGGAGTGGGTCACGTTATCAATTTTGATTTTATCTTCCTTCTTCAAGATCATCCAAGCGGCAATTTGCTGAGCGGATGCAACGTACGTAACTAAGTTACGACCTTCGTTTCTAAACAGTCCTCGTTTAGGAACCGCCCCCTGTTTCACCGGATGCAGCCCACCCATTTTCATAAATTTGCACGAGTCTGTTTTTAACATCCACCGGCAAGGAAGAGAATTCTTCTTTGAAAAAATTTGAAAAAGCATGGTTTCTCAACCATTCCAGTTGAATTCTTGCTACATCAGGGTTGACTGCCACTTTGACAAAGTCTTCCCCTACCGTCACTGTTCCCGGCGCCAGTCTATACGGAAGGATTCCATCATTAAAGCATGCGGTCAATAAATCATTAATCCTTACCGTATCTTCTACCGTGGGCGGTGAGGACAGAACAGGGGTAACCCCCTGCGACGTCATCGCAAGAAAAAGAGAGATAACTAAACAACACACCAAACGACTACCTATTCTAAACATTCAAACACAGGCTTCAATTAACCGGGACTTCGAATACTAGACCCCCACGTTTAACAGATTAGGGGAAATACCGTACCCTCACTTGTATGAAGCATCATGGCAACGACTTACTAACTGACCATAGCCGTGCCATGAGTCAACTTCGTGGAGATCCAGCTTCCCTGAAACCAGGCAGACGTCTCGGAAACGTTCTCTGAATGTGGAACGATGCAGAAATTGCAGAACCTGCGGAACCCATAAGGGAATCTCGCCTCATCATTCTTCAAGCTTCGACGAAAGGGACGGCCACTCCGACGGCCACTCCGACGGCTCCTCTAACCCTGGGGGCGGTCAACTGGTCTTCACATGCCAGTAAGACCCGCCACACGAGACACAAGATGTTACTCTCGGGGTTACCGAGAGAAAACTCTTCTCATTGACAGCCTCGCCACCAGCCCCATGTAGTACAAAGTCTCGGAATTACCGAGAGAGACTACCACCATCGCTAAACAGCCGAAGACAAACCGCGGGCCCGGGCCGAAGCACAGGCCCTACCGTCGCTTCGCGTGAATAGCGCACCGCCCATGGTCCACATCTCGAGCACCTTCTGTTCTCTTTTCCGAATCTGACAACTTGGCCAGGGGGCTGAGATGCCCTCACTGAGGGCACACTCACACTACCACTTCCAAGAATGTATACAACTGCAATCAGGGCCAAAGCTGTGTTTCCTTTTTTTCTTTATTCTTTTCTGAGGTTCACCGCCTTAACTTTTCTTCTTCTTTTTTGTTTTTTTTTGTTCTTTCCGTGAGAGTACCAGAAAGAAAACGGAGTGGTACCCAGGCTCAGCAAACTCGGAGTGCAGTGAAATTCAGGGTAGGCAAAAACAGGCTCCGAGGTACTGGTGGTTCATGACAGCTGCTGCCCACCAAGGGTTGAATTCCTTTTTTTTTTTTCTTTTTTTTTTTTAATTGTTATCTCAGGTACTGGTGGTTTATGAGAGCTGCCCACCAAGGGTTGAGTTCCTTTCTTTTTTTTTTTTTTAATTGTTATCTCATTCTTATTCAATCATAATTGAGGCCAGGGTCCTCACAATTCAACGCGGAAGTTATCCTGACACCATCAGCCAGTTTAGCTGTGTGAATTCTTCTCAACCAGACCGCCGCACTTAACTTGCTTTTCATCCAAACGACTCTATTCTATGCATTACTTCCGTCCCACCCACTACCTAAACCTATACTATTCACAGACCTACTTCGGTCTGAAACCGGCCCAAATTTCGGCCGGTTGGAACCTCTGTTCCGAGTAACAAGCCACTCTACCACCATCCCCTATGTGCCTACTGCAGCGTCTCCAAAAATTCCAACCAACCGAGTGGACCTGGTTAGTTGAATTCCTTTTTTTTTGTTTCCAGAAAGAAACAGGTCTAAAAGAAATACGCAATTGCAAAATACTTAACCCCGCGAGCTGCTGACATTTACGTGCCCATTTGCGTGAAAAAGCAAACACGTAGCGGCGTAGCCCTTGTGACCCAAAAAATCACCTACGAACAAACCAGTCCACAAGGCCAAAAACAGCGGTCTAAATTTGGCCATATTCTGCTCCTGGACTAATAGACCAATGCCTATACCTAACCTGGGTAATGGTCCCAGACTTTGGCATCGGCGTTGTTTGTGGAGGGATTCCCGGCCTCCTGGTGTTTTTTTTTTGTTTTTTTTTTTTTCAAAGCTATATTCTTCTCTCAATTTCACCTCACACTACCTACCACTACTCCTAATTGTAGGCATACGGTGAACCCCGTAGCAGCCAGAACCGTGTTCACGAGAGAGCATGCGGGGGCTGCTCCCCACCTGCAGGTGGGCGATACCGGCTAGGGGACAGCCGGCAGCATCAGGGACCATGCCAACAGGACCAATCCCTGTGCCTCCCCTCAGGTCCCCTCCCCTATGAACATCAGCAGACTCTGCTAAATGCCAATCGGGGGATCCAGTGGTCTATCTCTAATACGAGCATGACCTTTTTTGTATAAAAAAAATAAATAAATAAAAATCACCTACAGTTTACGATTTTGTGAAAATGCGTGCTGGTGTGAGTATGCCCTCAGACTTCTGAGTTTCGCTTCGGCGGACGCACTCCTCAGCGCTATATTTTGGCTGCTTTGGCAGGTGCCTGGTAATGGATACGGATCCTTGCTTCTTCTTCTTTTCTTTATTTTTTGGGAAAGCATGCCTGATGGGAGCAGCCTCCATTAGCGTACCCCGCATGCAGACGGCTCCGTTCCATTAGTGGGGAGCAGCAACACTTGCTGGAAATCGGTTCCAGGACTGCTTTTTCCCAACGACCTTGGCGCATACCCCCAGCTGTCGTTGGCACCATCGGTCAGTCGACTGATATACACGAACTCGCAAGCACACACTCAAGCAGGTATGCACACACGCGCCACGGACGACGCAAGCCTCCTCATCGGCCAGACTCTGTTCTTGCTTATCGGTCGAGTGCTGGAGCGACGCAGGCAAAAGAGAGAGAGAGAGAGAGAGAGAGAGAGAGAGAGAGAGAGAGAGAGAGAGAGAGAGAAGGCGGATGCAGCGAGGTTCGTGCG
>BFEA01000223.1:196814-208896 GCA_003427395.1 Chara braunii
CCCCCACTGTTCTCTCTTTTCTTGTTTTAGAAAAAATCGATGATATATATATATATATATATAAATATTTCTGATATATATGAATGGACCCGCCAAAACCACTCGAAGACCAGCATACCATGCGAGGCAAAACAAGCGCTGATTCACCATGAACACATTTCCCGTGTTTAAACCATCTTGTATTAATCTACAAGCCAAACTATTTAAATTCTTGCCTTGATGACCAATGACACACACACCCCCAATTCCTTTTTCCCCCCAATATACACCCATGCAATATCCCTCTCTCCCCCTACCCCCACCCCTCCGCCCCCTCCACCATCTCTTTTTCCCCTTATCATCCCACCGAACAACCCCTCACCCCCCTACTCCCCCCAGTATGCTTCTTCTCTCCCCGCAATGGTTGTTTTCTTTTCTTAGAAAAAAATCGTTGATGTTTTTCCTGAATAGGACTTGGCAAAACCATCCGAAATCCAACATACCATGCGATACAAAACAAGCACTGGTCACCATAAACACAATTCCCGTATTAAAAACAAACTTTTTTTCTAACAAGCTAAACTGTTTAAACTTTTGCCTAGATGACCAATGGCACACACCCATTCCCTCACGTACTACCTCCTACCCCCACGCAATCTCTTCCACCCCCCCCCCCCCCCCTCCGCCCCCTTTGCCATCCCTCTCTTTCCCTCATCATGCCACTTCTTACTTCCCCCGTGAAAACCCCCCCACCCCCCGACTCCCCCCAGCGTACTTCATTTCTCCCCGCTTCCACGTAATTTTTGTTTTGTTTTTTTTTCTTTTTTTTTTTTAGAAAAAATCATTGATGTTTTTCCAGATGGGACCTCCCAAACCATCCGAGTCCAACATAGCAGGCGAGATATAGCAAGCGCTGTTCACCAGGAACACAATTCCCGTGTTAAATCCATCTTCCTCTACCCAAGATATATGTATATATTTTTTTTGTTAAAAAAAACCTGCGCCCGATCAATCATCATTTTCCTCCTACACATTCCCGAGATGCACAAAAGCATAAACTCCCCCAAACTCCAAACTCTGCCCCTTGCCATTACAGGATTATGTCCTACTCTAATTTCATTTCCCCCTTATTTACCACCTCGAAACTAAACAGTTGATTTAACATGACATCCAAACCCACCTCTCGCCTTCCCGATAAAAAAACCCTCGTACAATATATCCCTTGATACTTGCTAACACAACTCGCAACATAAACCCTCTTCCAATCATGGATTATTTAAACTAGTTGCACACCTATCTACCCCACCCGCCCGAACTCTTCGATTCGGATGACACACAAAGTACCGTCTTGTCACTACTACAACATAAGTGATTCCTCTGTATACATTCATTTACTTATAACCACTACCTCACTTTTTTTACTTCGAACACATTCTGATCCTTCCCATCTGCATCATCATGATGAATCCGCCCCCATATTCCCGACAGTTATCTCGAACACCTTTTTATGCTCCCCACGTCTTCCTCCGTCCCTCTACAGCCACCCTCCTAACAACAATCAACGTAAAACAACCCTTGACCTATATGATGCCTCTCAACTCTATTACTAATCCTCAACCCAACCCTTGGCTACGCACCTCCCCCACACTACTACTTCGATCCTCTCGACCGAATCCAGATTACAACACAACACAGAGTCATCCCCAATAGAGACAACATGACAACCTATGCTATAGAAACCAATGCTAGATGATGATGTCATATTCTCGATATGTTTTTGCCAGAGTGATTGTCAACCGATTCATAGTTCAAGATTAATCCTTAATCACCCCCACCCCCCAATACCCAAAAATCATCCTACTCCTTACTTCCCCATACCACACTAAGATTACCCTTGTAACCATGGATACTCGCCAATCACCAAAAAAAAGTGATAGCACCGCTCCTCGAATATCTCACAAATCCGATACATGTAACAATTACCCTGGGAAAATCTCCCCGAAGAAGAAGCGGAGAACATAGTCGGAAATTGAACAATTTACAGACTAATTGGTCTTTCTTTCCCCCTCCCCCATTTCGACCTCATGCGTTCTATGCAAACCCCGAATGCGTAAGATTAACCAACGAACACCCCACGTATGATCCACAACATACTAAGAACAACCAAACTGCACCAACTCATCGACCACCCGTCTACGCCAGACACCCTACCTATAATCCATGAGTCACCCCAACAAGAGCAAAAAAACCCTCCCGCAACACACTTCTTCAAAAAAAAACCGCATATCACTCTAGCGTGCGTCGAAGTGGAGCAAACGACACCACCAACTCGCTATGCCCACTTTCAAACTGGAATTCCCCTCGAACATGGGCCAACTCTGCGCCTAATGGATTAATCTCTCCACTTGCGCCTCCAAAAATTTCTTCGGCATGAAATACGAGAATACACCCCCACACCACAGCAACCCTATGCGCACCTTCCGCCTGTACCCGATGATGGCATGCGCGACCCGATAGCCGATTCTCCCTCACAATCCTAACCATCACAAGCCCGGTGCTAATCCCCCCTACATGCCAACCTACATATCCGCCCTCATCTCGCCATGCATATAGTAACGATCTGACAGTGGCTCATCCAAAATTGCCCCCCACTCCACTAACCCTGCCATCCGCCCATCGTGTTCCGCAGCCACTGTCAATAGCAATAACTGCACAATCTTGTCCACGATATCATCCCCAGCCCCCGTCGGAACATTTGGAACGTCATCATGCATTTTGGTCACATATACAACGACATCACGCAAATCCGCCTCCACATACCCCAAACCAACTGCAATACGCAACACGCAATCCCCACGAGCATCCACCTCATACAGTCGATAGCCCCGTCTAGTAACAGACGAGACAAAATCAAAAACCCGAGTCGATGGTTGATCCCGCTCCTCCGTCAACTCATACACCATCACCGTGCGTCCACACACGTGCCCACGACACACCAATGCGGCCGCCATGTCCACACCTCGCCCACCAAAAAGTAATTGTCAATCCCCACTGGAAGATCCTAAACCGCTCTCAACTTCAACAACTATCCTCCTCCCTCTCCTACAAAGAAACAGCTCCAACAGATGTTCTGCTCACCGAACACAACAATGCATATCCAACGAGCAGCAAATGATCCTTTTTATAAAAAGAACCTCCCTAACACGTCACATCTACCAACAAAAGATATGTACCATGCAGAACCCAAAGATTGAACCTAGCAAGAAACCAACCTTGTCAATATCTTGACCCGGTCAAATTGACGGCCACAAAACAGGAAAAACCAAAATTAGCGTTCCTTTTTTGTTAAAAAAAACAAAAATAATATTTTAATAATAATATGATCGCATTCCAAACATACCCATGGTTATAACAACACAATAACCACACTCCTCCGACCCCAACCCCCCAAATGTAAAAACTTCTTTCTTTATATATATAAATATACATGAGGAGTCAGCCTCCTGATCGGTCGGTGAAACTTCCAACAAAACAGTCTGTCACAAGCACCTCGTTTCTCTACTGCTGACGTTTTTTTAAAAAAAACTCGTCTGCTTGATACCTCCAAACAACACACACCTTCACCTACAAAACAAATAACACCGCTCAACCAACACAAACCCACAACCCCCACGCCCAGACACCCTCAGCAAAACCAACTCACCCCCCTTGAACCCCTACGCAAACCATCCCCTGTATACCCCCAAAAATAAACTCCCCCCCAAAAAAAAAAACTCAATTTGGGACCCCCGCAAACATATACCCTCACAAACCGACACCCGGACAATGTCACTAAACGCTACTCCTGGTCCCACACAATGGCACACACACACACACACACACACACACGCACATCCCCACACTACTATGGGTAAACAGACCTGAGGCTGATTGATGACACCCCATACCGCCTGCATCTCACTGCAAAAATGACACTTTTTAACTCATACACTAGGTCAACATACTAATAATCTACGCGCAATGTCTCCGCACTCCCCATGTGTCTTTTTCTGTGCAGGATGAGTCCGACTACAGCAAGGGCTGGCATACGGAGCTGATTTCAAATATCAGCACCTTCATCCACCTTACCCCGCCAAGCGTACATGCACAGATTGTCATGCTCGCAATTCCACAAGCCGTTCTCCACAAGATACACGAAGCAACCAACTCGCAAGCCCCGTTCCTCGTTGAAAACCTCCTGTTTTCAGACTGACAATTATCTTCGGCAAATGGAAGTCTCTCCTAGGAGAAGAAGAACTCACCATCAAGACCTATGCACGGGACATTGTCAACCAAGCTCTTAAGCAAAATCGTGAGACGGAGAAAATCGTCGCCATGACTGAGAAAGCTATCCGGGACCTACACGGATTCAGCTCCGCCCACATCACAATCACAGGTGATGTTGTCACCTCTGATGAGGCTAACGCTCACAAGCTCAAGCTGCTTGAACACATGAATGTCACACACACTGAAAAGGAATGGTTCCTCAAAAAAATGGCACGGAAACAACTAATGGCCTCACAATCCACACCATCGTCCTCCTCCACACGGAAAACTAACACCTTCAAAATGTCACCAGATGCACCCTTCATCCCACTCCAAACACTCCGCTGGATCGAAAACCACAGCTCTCAGGTCGAGAACAAGTTGTGGAAGATGGACTCCTTCAACCACACTGCTCCTATCTCCATTCAGGCATATGCTGCACTCGCAGACCTCACAGCCCAGGATCTCGAACAATGCAGGAAAGATGCCGCCATAGGCAACATTCCTTTCCCCCCCAACACAGCACATCTTGACTGTAATTTTCCCACCCTTGCACCTCTCGACAACTCCAAATGCTCCAAATGTCACCCTGTCCTCCACACCAAGAGCATCCAGAAGCCCACCACTGACGTTTTCGAATTCAAGAAACTGTGGAATTCCGGTAGACCGTACCTCCGATGTGCCTGCCCCTCACAGACCAGATCAATCACGTGGTTTGACCACATGCTCTGGTTCTACATTGCCAACCTCGATCTATTCGAAGTTGACACCCCTACTGACAGAATGAGATGGATGGAGCTCCTTGACAAGCTCCAGAACGAATGGAAGCAACCTGTCAAGTTACAGGTCACATTCCTTTATATGAGGAGACACATGATGAATCTCACTCATCTGATCACAGATAACCCCACACAGACAGTTGAACAACTCACCAACAGAGCCCCATACAACACTATGCCATTCGCCAATTCCTTCTCCGCAACCCTCCTCCCAGCGAGTAGGAAAGCAGAGACAACACCCCCAGTCCCCAACAAACGCAAGAGCCCTCCCACTGACATCATCCAAAGGAGCAGGCACCGGCAACCCACCATCTTATTCCCCACCCCCACCTCTCGCCCCCCGACACCTGTGCCCCACCATGGCAACCCCCCACCGACCCACACCCCCGTGCAGGAACGCCCAACGCCCGCACAAGCACCACTCCCCGCTACACACACAACAACAACAAACCAACCACCCCCCTCCACCCACGGAACAGCTTGCTGCACACAGAACAACAACTATCCACAGAGCAAGAAAGGAAAGAAACAACCCTGCCACAACCAAAAGATCACAGAAGGGTAGATGGCAAAAAAGATAGGAAAAACTTGCAGCTTCCAAAAAAGCACAGCACCAACCACAGAATGCACCCATGGCTCAACCACAACAACCACTTCAGCCCCCACAGACAACACAACCACCACAACAAGGACTCCCAACACCTTCCCCACCCCCCCAACCACAAACCACCGCTGCACAGGCACGTCAATTCCTCGACACCATTCTCACTTCACCTCCACCCCAACGATCCCCACTCCTACCCCTCCCAGCCAACCATCTGATCAACAGACCCAGCTCCTCACAACCCCCATCCCAACGCACCTCCTGGCTACCCTCAATCCACCAATTCCTAACACAAAACACCAGACAACACACACCTCCTGCAGAAAACCCCCCTCCCCCTGCACACCTCCGAGGATCCCGTGCACAAAACCCCATTGACGTTGGCTCCCCCTCAACAAACACACCACCGCGAGCAGTCAACCCCATCAGCTCTCTCCTTGAACCATACGACGTTGAAAGCTCAATCATGAACCCTGAGATTGATGAGAGCTACAGCACGGACATCGTCCAGGAAACCCCCCCCACACAAGCACAGTCGAAATCTATCAGACGAAGGCTCAACGAAAGGTTTGACCAGGAAAGATTCACCATTACAGACAACTAAGAACCATCGGAACTCAGCAACGAGTATTGGACGACACCCAGCGGAAGGCCATCCAACAGCTACGGCACACTGAGGAGCGACAGCATTGCATGAAGAAAGACCAGCAACTACAAGCTGCCAAGTCCAAGATGGTAACTCTGCCGCTACTAGCCTCGCCATCCAAGCTCTGACACGAGACGCCTGAGAACGCCCACGAGCCACCCTGAGCATGACTTGCTCCTCCTCTAATTACATTTTCTCAACCAATGCTGACTCAGTCAACCGGTGTTGGTAGCTGAAACTAGATTAAGTCCCCTACTCTCGCCCGCTTCTCTCCTTGATCTCATAATCTAATCCTACATTTCTCCCCCAATCATGCAGCCTATGCTCTCGCTCTTCTCTCTCCTCTCCCTCGCTCATCCCTGCTCTCCCTCTCTCCCTCTCCTTCTCTCTCTCTCTCTCTCTCTCTCTCTCTCTCTCTCTCTCTCTCTCTCTCTCTCTCTCTCTCTCTCTCTCTCTCTCTCCCCTCTGTTGACTTTTTTCGTAATAAAAGCAGGTACTGGCACTGCCAGACACTTTGGCAACTCTCACAAGTGATAGGAAAACACGATCCCAGTATTTTACTTGCCTGGATACTTATCGAGTTCTGAGTTTAATAATCCGGATCCCAGTACATTACTTGCTTGGATACTTACTGAGTTATGAGATTAATGATCTGGCGGCCTTGTTTGGTTACTTCCGTTGTTTACAATAATTCTTCGGTAAAATCTTTCCTTTTCTTTCCTTCCTTGCTTTTTTTGATATCTCTCCACTAGAATAATAGCTGAAATTAAGTTGTTTTTGCTTCGGTTCCCCTGACTACTACCTCGAGTTATCATCTCCCACCTCCGGTAAAAACCCGGAACGTAGAAGGCATACACCACCCCATACACAGCAAACCTGTAAACACATGGTCCCCCTGTTTTAAACCCCATACCTAGGATAACCCATCTGATGATCACCGTCTGAGCAAAACAATAAACAAACCCCCCTTTTTTTTAAAAAAAAAACTGCATGAAAAACCTCAGCCCTTACCATTGGTCCATGCCTACCCCCCCAAAAATTTGCTTTATGTCTAATCTACATATGAACAAACTATATATATATATAAAAGTCTTAAATTTGCATTTCAAACTGACGATTTAAAAAAGAAAAACACAACCCCCCCCTCTTTGTGTATGAATGCAGGTCCAAACTGGCGAACTACTCCGAACACCACACGGAAGATTGGGTAGGCGTCGCAACAAGGACCCCCTCAAACACATCATTCACCTCCACTACCACAACAGACTCTTTGAAAGAATTAAGCCTAAAACCCTCTTCACAAACATTCTGAACCAACACTATCCTCAAGCCGCCCATGTCCTCAACGACATAACATACGGATGGACATACGACAACCACATCTCCAAACTACTATACAGACTTGCTGCCATTTTTCAAAAATTCAACTTGGAAGACTGGCAGATGCAACAAAACCAACCGTGCTTCTGCCAACACAACAGATGGCAAAAATACACAGAAAAACTTGCAGATGGAGTCCTACCCGATCACATGCCCGCCCATGTCGTAACACTAGACACCAACATCATAAGCCATACCGACGTAAGAACACTCGTCAACAATGGCCTCAACCTCATCCCTCCTACGCCCATAGACCCAGAACCAGTACGCTTAGAATGCATACATGCATGGGAACAAACCTTAGACATATTAAAAACTGCAAATGTCACAACGGTACAACTGGATGTTGCAACCCAACAGCTCCAGAAAACACTCAACAACTGCCTACGGAGATTCCCAAAGAAACCAGTCCCCAACCTCTCTAACCCTGCTCTTCAACACGAACTCAGATTCCTTACCAACCACTTCTACATTGCAGGAGCAGACAAAGCACCCAATACTCCCATAATCTGCTGCGCCAATCTCCTCCGCTACCTTGCGCTCCTACGACTATCTGGACCAGACTTCACACCCTGCCCGATGACACAGTGTCCAGCAACACTGTGGCAACCTCTCCCACAACACTGTGGAAAAAACTGGACATAATGTCTCATTCTGGTGGATCATTGATTCCACATCTGACTACGTATACAATCTCCCACCCAACATTAATTACATATTCTCCGCAGACATCACAAGATGCTACGAGACAATCCCCACTGATGACTCTACGGACGGCCTCCCACATGCGATCAAGTTCTTTGTTCACCTGGCATTTTCCCAAGCCAGGAAGACCAACGGAAGAAACACCACCCTATACTACAAAATCAAGAACATCAACAATGATTATAAATTCGATTGTTTTTGGGCTCAACCTGCCCAACACAACCACCTTGTTCTCACACCAGAGAACATCATCACCATGAACACCTGGCTGATCAATAATGCATACACAACCCTGGGCAACCACACATGGAGACAAAAGCTTGGCATCCCCATGGGTGTCAGTTGCGCACCTAGCTGGTGCAATATTTACTTCTTCATATACGAATATAAATTCATGAGGAAACTCTGCCACAAAAGAAATCTCCCCCTACTCCCCCTCTTCGCCAATACCTTCAGATACTTTGACGACCTCCACTCTATTAACAAACCCCTCATCCACAAGTTCTTTAATCCCGCAATAACCTCCCCCCGAAGCACATACTTCCTATATCCACTTAAATATGTCACAATCAACGACCAAACAAAATATACCTCTACTCAAGACCAACCGGACATCGGCACTGAATGCAACTTCTTGTATGTCAAAATAAAAATCTCACACCCCATCGACGGGACCTATATCACGACAAAATTTGACAAAAAAACGCTATTAAACTTTCACACTATCAAACTACTCAAGTTCAATTCCAACAGACCCATCGCACAATCTCTGAAAACACGTATCCCCCAAGTCGTCACTATCATGACCATTGAGAACGACCCAGCAAATGTTGTCCAAAATATCATGGAGCTAATAACCACGCTAACCCATAATGACTTTCCCACACACCGATGCATTCAGATAGTTAATAACCTCCTGCAAAACCCTACATGTTACCAACCCTTTAGATGCTCAGCACGGACGACGGCCCAACTACTTGCACAACTGACCTCATAAAATATAAGAATCACTCGAGTGTGTTGGCAAAAAAACAGTAAATAAATGGCCGGTTCAGATAGAGGACCAAAAACCTGAGAGGGGGACAGGTCCAACATCTGAACCTGTCCCCCTCACCACCTCCATTACGAGGGAAAGTGGGAGGGACACACACACACCCACACCCACACACACACACACACACACATACAAACTAGCTCAGGCAAACCTACACACACACACACACACACACACACACACACACACACACATACAAACACAAACCAGCCCAGTCAAACCCGCACAAAAATAAACACACACACATACACATGCACAGACATACATACACACACACACACACATATACGCACACAAATATACATACATACACACACACACACACATACACACACACACACACACACACATACGCAAATGCAAAGCACCTCAGTCAAACCTGCACACGGATACACACACACATAACACAAACGTACATGCAAATAATACACTCCGAATACTAATCCCACACACAAGCACACGCACAATACACACACACAGACACACATACTGATTCATACCCACACACACACTTATATGCACACACGCACACACATAAAAATAAAAAACAACAACTCTTTTATAGCCACCACACGATAATCACCCCCCTCACCATAACTTCCCGATAAAACTCGCATACCCCCCCCCCCACCCCCCCCAAAAAAAAACCCCCAAAAAAAACCCCCCCCCAAAAAAAAAAAAAAAAAAAAAAAAAAAAAAATTTTTAAAAAAAAAAAAAAAAAAAAAAAACCCAAAACAAAAACTTCCAAAAAAAAAAACACAAACCCCCCCCCCCCCCCCCCCAAAAAAACCCCCCCAAAAAAACCCCCCCCCCAAAAAAAAAAAAAAAACAATTAAAAAAAAAAAAAAACTTTTTTATATAAAAAATAATAATAATAAAAATAAGAACGACATCTCACACAACCCCCACCCCCATTTTTTTCCACAAGCACGAAACGTCACCACACGGGCAAAACACTAAAGCCAAACACACACACACAGACACAAAAAAAAAAACGACACTACATCACCGGCAATCTACAACCCAACAAGAATCCCATCCGGACTCACCACCAGCAAAACACGCCACTCCTCAAACTTGTGCTAACAGACAAGGAACCCCCAACACCACTTGTAGCAACTGCACACCACTCCACGACGCCTTCACATTGCTGCAATTCCCGCCCGAAAACCATTTGCGGAAGCAGACAACCTCCCTTTGCAACACCCATCACATACCACCAAAACATGCCACGATACAACTGTGCACCCGTTTAAACCCAGATCCCCCCACACCTCGGAAAACACATTCACACCTTCCCACGTTCGCTCATACAACCCCTACCCCAAGATCACTTACTGCAATCACCCCCCTTCGCTATCCACTATCCTACCCATTCAATACACCGCAATGATACCCCCCTCCTGACCGCGGCAAAATCAACAAACACTCCTATACCCGCACACATACCCTGCTCACAGTCCCATCCCCCTCCCTCATCCCACTACCCCACACAACACCATGACGATATTCGATATTGAACGCAATACAACACCACTTGTAACGACCACAAACCACTCCACGATACCTTCACACTGTTGCAATTCCCGCCCAAAAACCACTTGCTGAAACATACAGCCTCCCTCGGCAGCACCTATTGCATACCACCAGAGCAGGTCACCGTACAACTATACACCCGCTTAACCCAGAGTTCCCCACACCTCGAAAAAACAGACTCACACAACCCCACAGTCGCACATACAACCCCACCCCATGATCACTTGTTGAAATCACCCCCCCTCCACATCCCAGTATCTTACCCACTCAATACACCGCAATGATACCCCCTACCTGGCCCCGCCAAATCAACACACACTCTGATACCCGCACACATATCCTGCTCGCAGTCCCATCTCCTACCACCCCCCTCCCTTATCCCACTACCCCACACAACACCATGAGGATTCTCGGTACTCGACGCAATCCAACTCCGATCCCACACATGCGGTTGTACTTATACTCCAAAATCCCACCTTTACATCCATCTCTTCACCTCAGCTCTATCAATCCCCTCCCTCTCCCCTGCTGCAGTACTCTCTTCCCTTCTACTCTCTACTGCAGTGCTCTCCTCACTTCTACTCTCCTCATGCTACAGCGGTGCACKTGCGTGGCATACCAACCACCATAGCCCGCTAGCAGGTGAAGCACTGTTGCGCTCTACCCACATACGCCATAACCAACTCTCCTCATGCGAGMTGTTGCGTGTGGGAATCTTGTGATCGGCAGACCACATCCACCCCACGGTGGATCTCCCCTGCGATCGCGAGCGGCAACGTTGAGGTTCACTACGAYGGYGCAAGTCAGGGACAGTCTCCCAGATGCTGACATCGCGGAACACATGGTAAGATAAGCTCCACAAGCTCAACTCTTGCATGCTTCCTCCGAGCCCCTCCTTCACCCCCACCTGGGAGCCAGAGGATARCCACCCTCWGATGAGCCGTGACCTGGYGCTAAYGGCKAAAAGCGCTYAAGGGGATGCGCCACCCCTCCTCCATTGGCAAAATTGCCAATGTATGATGGTCATACCATCATTGCTCCCCCCTCCCTACTCCCCCTCTATCTTCTATAAACTCCCCATGTCCTCTTTTTC
>BFEA01000223.1:228111-238174 GCA_003427395.1 Chara braunii
AATAAAAAAATCCAAAAAAAAAACTATGTAATGCAACAACAGAAAACAAGCAACATTTGGCTGAGCATCATCTTCAGATTCTTATTAGAATTTGAGAAACAAAATAAAAACAATACCGGATTTAAAAAAAAAAAAAAATAAAAAAAAATGGTACAAGGCCCCTAGCGTACGAGTAGCGTACGAGTCTGTACTCGTACGAGGGTGCGTACAAGTGGCAACGTAGGTTATGGTCATGCTTCATCTGTAAGATCCCACAAAATGGGTGGTTGGCTTGTAAAGTCTTGTGCTCGCCTGATAAGGTTTATGGGGGTCTACCAATGAATTATTTCGGAGCTTCATGAAATTACGGCTTCCGTATTTGCTTCGACATGTTTATCATGGAGTACTTTAAACACACGCATGAGGGGAGTGACCCCCGTCATCGTTGTGGGTGGTGTGTCCCACCAACCATACCCTATGAGTAACCAGGCGGAGAGATGCACAGGTGTTCGCCAGAAGATACCCGGGGAATTAAAGGAAGTACGATCGCATGGGACAACCTGGTTCGCGTGATGTGCCCAACAACGGCAAAGAAGCTGGAGCAGGTCGCCAATTCGTCAACCCTTCTTGTTTCAGTGTGAGTTTTTTTTTTTTTTTTTGTCTATGTCTTTGTGATTGTCGTGTTTGCATTGCAGATTCCACCGAAGGAGTTCTTTCGTGGAGGATGGTGGGACGAACTCACTTGCAAGTATGATTGGCTAAAGGAACAGACATGGCCCAGCAAACCGGCACAAGCGCTCATCGCCACGTCGAAGCCCAAGATCCTGGATGTGATGAAAAGACTGGTTGCAACGAGGGACTTTCTGAATTTTTTTTGCATGATCGGGTTGAACGACATAGCCAATCTTGCACGGGTGTGGGATCAGGGGAAGGATGCCTTTGTTGCCATACTCCTAGACATTGTCGCTGGGTTAGAAAGGAAGAAGATATGTTACAAGAGAGAGTGTGGGGAACTACCTACCAGGACCATGAAGGTTGAGCAAACATTCCTTAGGATTTGGGGGTTAGATCACTCACACCTGCAAGGGCAGGCGACCGAAACTCCGACGATCGGTTGCACCATCACCGGTGCTCTGGCCCTGGACGACGAAGAGATGGCGGAAATGAACGCAGCCATCGCCACTGTAACTGCTACTGCCAGCCACAACCCGGAGAAAGCCTCCTCCTAGCAAGGGCGGCAGTACACTACTTTCACACAGCTACCCTATTGCATTGGGTCGAGCACACTGGTACCGGGTTTAGGCAGGCACTCTGGAAACTCGACACTTTCGAGCATCTTACACCTTTCTCGGTGAAAACCCTTATTTTCCTCGCCAACCTGACCGATGAAGAGGTTGCCACGTGTAAAGCAAATGTGATGACCGGCGCGCTCCCATATTGCCCCCTAGGGAAGAAGGCTTTTAACCCGACCCTCCTAACATTTCCCCTACTGTCAACACTAGATCACACGAAATGTGAATATACAAGTCCGGTGATGTCGTAGAAGAAGGTTAAGACCGCCCCTGAGATCGATCTCAGAGGGCTGAGGAAGAGCTGGAATGTCGGGAGACCGTATCTCAGGTGCAGATGCGCTACTTAGAGGAAGAAGGATTGTGGGGCGGGGCCGATCTGGATGGACCATGCAATCTGGTACCTGCTCGCACATCCAGATATCCTCTTCCCCAACGTCGCTTCAGTGAAAGTGAAAACCTCCACTTTCATCCACTTTCTACGCGTCTCATGGAAACCCGCGGTGGAGGTTTGTCTTACCTTCATGTTCATACGAGAAATCATGACCGACGTGATTTCCGCACTAGAAAAAGACCCTTCCCTCACCTCTGAATCGGTTATCTGCAGGGACAAGTGGAGATACAACACCCCTCTGACCATCGGCAGGGTACTGCTGCCCACAAGGATAACAGGCAACCCGAGGGTCAGAGCCAGAGGAGCTCGGAATGAGCAGGGAAATGCGCCGAAAAGGCAGTGCAACAACTTACCTATAGTTGTCTCTCCCCACCAGCGGGTGCTTCCCTACGAACCCGAAGATAGGGCAGGCACTATGCAAGGGATGGTCCCTCCTAGGAACCCGCCACACCATGCAGGAACGATGGGCAATCACGAAGAGGATAATCGTCCACCAGAAGAGCAGCTTGGAAGGAGAGGGCTGCACAATATGGCAGTAGGTGGGCAGCGAGAGAGGGGTAGGAGCAGCTCTCGGCCTCTTTCCTCACAGGCCAGTTCCGCGATCTCCACGGCAGACTCTACGAAAATTGGCGGTTCACGAAAGAACGATTCCGCCAGCGGGAGTAGGAGGAAGAGGGGTTATATCGGTGCACCCTGATACACATGCGCTCTTATATCTGGGGACTTCGTCGCATACCTGTTTCTTTCTCTTTCCGGCGAAGTGCCTTTCTGATCACTCGCTCTTCAACATACATGAATCGGTTATGAATTTTTTGACTTGTTTGATTTTTCTTTCGTACCTCTTTTATTTTTTGATACCTTATCGTAAACATATATATATATATATATACAGGGTTGCCAGGCCGAACGTACGGAGGCCCCTAAGCTGACCCCCGAACGTTCGGGCGTTCGGGTCCGCGTACGGGGCCCGAACCTGAAGGGGTTCGGAAGCCACAAAAAATTATTTTGGCACTTATCGGTTATTTCGTTTTTCTGAAAATTTTTCTGTGCGTTCTTTGTGATGTAAGGTATCTCTCTCTTAATTTTGAAGCCATTCTGGTCAGCCAAGAAAAAATGAAAAATCGGCAAAGATGGTGGTGTCAAAACTTGCTTGCCCACTCACTAATTTGTTTTTTTTCTCTTTTCCACTTTTTGTTTTTCCTTTATTTCGGGGCATGAAAATATTTATTATTTTTTCAAACTTTATTTGTATATTCTCTATTATGTAAGATACACATATATAAATTTTCATGGCATTTGTCACAGCCAAACAAAAAATGAAAAATCACCAAAGATGGCGGTGTCCAAAACGTGCTCCCCCACTCACTAAATTTCATTCTCGTTTTATTTTTTCAAATTTTGTAAAGAATTTGGATGTAACATTGAGGCAAATGCTGTTTAGTTTATTCTTTTGTATAATAACATATATTTTTTTCAGATTTTTTGGAATTTTTTTTTTTATTATTTTTTTTTTAGGGGGGGGGGGCGCGTTCGGCCGAACGGCCGAACGCGTCGAGAGGGGGTGACGAACGTTCGGGCATTCGGGTTCGGGCGTTCGGCCCGTCCCGAACGCCGGTAACCCTAAACTTCGACGAAACAGTTTGTCACAGCCCCTCGTTTGTTGTCCTCTTCTCTCTCTCTGCCTACGGTTTACCGGGCAGTTCTGTTTGTGACGATATATATATTTCTATGAAACATCTGCAACACTTACCGAAGGATGATCCTCCGGTTTATTGCCATGCACTAGCTACGTTGGAAATGAACCTCTCTTAAGTCGATTCACCCCTTCAATGAGCTTACGTGCGGTACGGAGGATGAGAGTTTCAACCCAGGTGAAGGAGGTAACATGATCGTACTTCCTTCAGGGAGATCGGCATGGAGGAGCGAGAAGGAACAGGACAAGTTTGTACACATCCAATACACGAGTAAACTTATGGAGGCAGTTCCTCTGAGAAGAATAGTCTTTGAGGCACTCAGACAGGTGATGGAGGACAAATCAGCAAATTGGTTGGAGAATGTGATCATCAGGTGGCGGTACGACGAAACCCTGGGAGCCAAGATTTGCAAGCCGGCGAAAGTATTAAGGAAGTTTAAGATGAACGAATGGGAGGCGAGAGACATTCCTGATTTTTGCCAGTGCGGGGCGGGGAGGCATGCTGAGGTCTTCAGCACTGCTTCCATCAGGTTGATCCCCGAGGAGTGTACCATGCACGTCATTACCAATGACACGGGAGTAACCAACAACGGACAGCTGCAACTTATGCTCAACGCGGGTCTCAATCACATTCCGCTGGGAGCTCTTGATGAAGAATTCATGATTGACGAGGTCGAGGTGGCGCTCGATACAATACTTACCACGCGAAAATGCGACGAGGAGCTATGCATGGAGGAGGAAAGGCGAGTGAAGGCTATTATGCTAAAGAACGCAAGGTGATGCATCAGGAACTATCTTACGAAGCACATGCACATTACGGGTGAACCCATTAACAGCATGGCAATGAGGAGCGAGCTCGAATGACTGACCAGCAGGTATCTAATCTGCCCAACGGACAAAGCGCCGCATATCAGGAGGCTGGCATTGCGCAGGCTCTCCGGGCCCGATTTCGCACCGCTTCCAGATGAGTCAGCGCAGCTAGCAGCAAGATTGTTGCTAGAGGCTGCGGCCATCACCTATGTCGGACATGAGTTATTGCTGCTCCCACACCTCATGATGGTTTACAAAGCACACAAACAGACTTTTAGGTGGATCAAAAACAATGCGGGATCAGTACTCTCCCCCGTCGCGGGTGTGTGCGATAGCATGTTGAAGCTCCTTGCGGAAGATGTACAAGCCCTCTGCACCTGCAGGGGCGAGGAGATTCATACGGAGCAAGGTGTCAGACCCGACTTCTGGTGGTCGATCTCCTCAATCGGGGAATTTGTGTCCAACATCCCACAACATATGTACTCCATCTTCACAGGGGATATCACCACATGTTTCGAGACAATACCCACTGACGGTTCGGAGGACGGTCTGCTGGAGGCAATCAAGTGCTTCGTTCGCTGCGCCATGGAATGGAGGAGGGGCATAACATCTAGGGATGTGATCGCAATCAGGATCACGGCCAATGGCGCGCCTCACCCTTACTTGTGGATGGTGATAAGGACAGATACAGAGACAAACTATATTTTGACGAGCAGGGATCATTGACGCTTGTGATTGGCTCATTTCCAACAATATTGTGCAGATGGGGGACAAAGTCTGGAGGCAGGTCCTCGGGATTCCCATGGGTTTGGCATGTTCCCCCATCTTCTGTGATGTATATTTTTTTAAGTATGAATACGAACTGATCTCTTACTTGGTGGAGATGCAGGATTGGATGACAGTTAGGTGTTTTGAAGACACCTACAGGTACATCGACGATCTATGTTCTCTAAACAACACGATCATTGTCGGGTTTCTAAAAAATGGAGTCCACGGCCAGAACCCGAGCCGTAAAATCTACCCGCATTATTTCATTGAGGTTAGGGAAACGACTGAAGTCATAATCGATGGGCATGGAAGGGCGGCAAATTTTTTCAACCTCTCACTAACAATCACGTCCACCCTAAACGACGCCTACTCTACTTCGAAACATGACAAGAACAGAGGACTCTCATTCTCCAGTGAAATTCATGAAGTTCAAATCAAACTGCTTTATCGCACAGTCCTTGCAGATTCTGACCGCTCAGGCCATCATGATTCTCATCATCTGCTCAGACGAGCAAGAAGCCACTCTTGAGATCAATGACTTCGTCCAAACCATGGTCTCGAACGACTTCCGTAGAAAGGAGTGTTGGAAGGTCGTTGATAAAGTTTTTCAGAACAGGCAAAGGTACCAATCCAGGAGAATGATTGATGATATGGTGAAAGCCCATATGATTACCAGATTCGGCATTTACTAATCTGTGTTATGTGGTGTTTGCGAGTGTGCGTGGGGACCGGGAGATTGAGGGTCGGATGGCCTGATGCCTCCTGGCATCCGAACTTCTGGTCCAAAGCCCACTTACCGGTGGGATAGGGGCGGGGCACACACACACACACACATGCATACATAAATAACAGGGGGACGAGAGACAAGAAGACTGAAAGAGGAGGGGGAAGGAATCGCCAAACGCGGGGAATGGAAGGTGAAGTCCCGAAAAAAAAGGGGGGATGAAGCATCATATGTCTTAAGGGTATGCGTGTGGGCGACCGCAGTGGCAGGTGAGATAGGATGATACCCCCGCATCCCACGTAATAATAGAAGTCCCCTTTGCAGTTATTACACACTAGGAAGTATGCACCAGACGGTGGTTATGGGCCAAGAGGATACTCTATTAGAGTATGCAATAACCCTGGTTCGATTATGCGCACAACCCACGCACACAGAGCTAGTTTCAAAATGACCCCACTTCCTTGCGTACGGGGTAGGATCATGTTTTCCTTCTGTTTCTTGTTTTTTCTTTTTTCCTTTTTCTTGTTATTTTCATCTGTCTGTCGTTTCTTCCTCCTGTTCTTTTCTCCTTTTTTTCGTTTTTTTTCTTCTTCTTTTTTTCTTTCTTGTTTTCTTCCCCCGTTTTTTCTTTCTTCTTTTTTTTCTTTTTTTATGACTGTTTGTCGATTAGTGTCATATAACTTCCTCGGTACGACACATTTTTTTCGGCCACCGACGGATCTCTCACAGATCACCAATAGTGACGCTTTGCTCAACTGGGGGTTGCCGTTTCACCAACGTGTGCTCTATTTCGTATCCCTCCGAATATGTGAAGTTGTTTTGTCTGTTTTTCTTAAAGAACTTTTTTCAATTTTTTTTTAGAAAGCTTGGTCTCCCGCCTCGTGACATTGTCGGAAGATGAGCCGCCCGCAGGCAGCATCCTTCGAAAATTGACGATAACGGGACACTATGTGAGCTAACGGGTTATCCCTCGGACTCCATCATCTATTCAGCGCACTTGCTTTCCGTTCAATTGTAATTCAAGTTGCGCACTGAACGGTGGCAAGTACTCCAGTTCTCAGAAGCTCGTGTGGGCGGTGTACGAGCCATCTCCGGGACGTTGGTGCCTCGCGGTTGCTTTCACTATGGACTACCAGGTGGATCAAGAGCTGCTGAATCGTATGATCGATGAGGAGGAGGACATGCTATAAGCTCTCACGCCCTCATCTCCCGAAGCATTCACGGATTATTCGATGTGCATGATGTGCCACGCATGTGGGGCGCAAACTCGCACTGTTCTTGTCCTTGCGCTGGTCTCGCCTTGCATGCTTGTAGGCCGAGTATGTGATGATGTGCATCTTCTTTCCGTTTGGACTTCTACGCTGGGCTGCTTGCAGATTGATAGAGCAAGGTTCGATGGCGCTAAGCAGAGAGGCAGCGGATGAGAAGATGGGGGTCGCTATTGAGGTCTCGGCGTATGTTTTGCCCGCTTTTGTTGCTTTGCTAGCTTTTCTTTCGTTTCTCGCTTTTTTGCACGACTTGCAGGCATTGGCGTCTCCGTCACCACTCCAACTCCCGAAGCATATATGACTTAAAAGCAGATGTTCCCTTTGATGAGGCCGTATACTAGTGGCTAACGGCAGAAAAACGCATCAGGGATCGTCACTACCCTCCCTGGTTTAGCTGTCGGGGCAGGTTTTCAGTACTACGTGGAACCGCCTCTGGGTATGCAGCGGGTTTATTCATGTTCGTGCAAATCTTCACGTCGTACTTTCGTAATGATTGTAAGAGAAGGGTGGAGAGGTGACGCTTCAGCTTGATGGCAACAAGAGAGATCGTTTTTTCAAAAGATTGACGTTTTTTTCTGTGTGTAATGTTTGTGTTTTCATTTTTCCTGCTGATTGTTTACCATCTCTAGTTCGATCTGGACATTTCTGACCTTTGTTTTGATGGACAAAATACGGATGCATGTATCTCACACTTTGAATTTCTTTCATATTGTCGACTATTTCTCTGTCGGCGCTTACGGAACTGCCTCCATGCATAGTATCCATCCAATCAGCTGCCGACCATTATGGTTGATGCCAGGATCTGATACGATGATGGATGGCGTCGGTTGCCCTTGCAGGATCGGATTTTATGATGTACGAGATTGCGAGTATATTGTCCTTTGCAATAATCCTAGGTAGCATGGGTTATCTGGCCGGATAATCTGGTCGGATTATCTGGCCGGATGATCGGGGGGTTCGATCATCCGGAAATCCGGATGATTGAAAAAAAGGCCTAAAAAAAGCAAAAAAAAAAAAAAAAAGTGATATTGCGCATGCAAAATACAATAAAACTACGTTCCTATTTCATGAAAAGCTTGATAGGGCCTGGAAGGGTTCAAAGGGGATACAATAGGGAATAAAGGGGTTTAGAGGGGGGATTCTTAATTCATTCTATAATTTTTTATCTAAATATTATTTTCTTGTTCTGTTTTATTTTTTATCTTCATATTTGTTGAGTAGCCAAGGATGGTCCTAAGCCAAAAGTTGTTCATATCATTGATATGAACAACATATTTTGTTTCCAGATGTTTTTGAATTTTTGTTTTTTTGGTAAATTTTTTTTTTTTTGCGCAGGACCGGATTTTCCATATCCGGAATTAATTCGGAAATTTCATCCGGATTGAAATTTCCGGATAAAGTTGGTCTGCCAGATATCCGGATTTGTTACTTAGCAATAATCACACTAGATGCATCAAGATGTTTCACTCTTTTTCTTGTTCTCTGGCTAAGTATGGGTCCGATTTCTCTGTCTATATCAACTGCGAAGATCAGAATGGGTGAGCGAACAAATGAGTGAAGGATTGAATTTTCTCCGCTATTCCACCAATACTACTGTCAGAACCCTTTCAGTCTCACTCATACGAACGACGACCTATAATGAATGTATAGTTTATTAATTCTCTCCGTTTATTGGGAGGCATCTTGGTAAAAAAATTGTATAGATACTCGGACCTGAGTACGGACTGCAATCATTTTTTTCCTTCACAAAATGGATAATTGATCTCCCTGGTTTTTTTTTGTTTTTTTTTAAATGGGAACAAAGCTCCAATCTATTCGTGGGGAGCAGCACGTGTTGGGAACCGGGCCCAGCGTCCCATATAGAAAATTACATAGGATTTTGAAAAAGTTTTGAGAATTTGCAGTACCATGGCCACTACCTACCTTTGGCTAAGGGCTAGATTAGGGGATACAAACAAGCTACCAAAAATAGGCAAAAATTCAGAAACAGACTTCGACCCCCCTCCATCCTCATTACCTCACTCCGGCAAGTCTTACTGCAGCAGAGTCACCATCTATGTTGCAGCTGTTCCCTATGACCATCCTACCAGCTAGCCCCTTCGCTAGTAGGACGTTTGATATCCACCCTTCTTCTCCCACTCACCTAGGGAAAATTTCAAGAAACGTCTCGAAGACCCCCATCCATCCTCTTTTCCTCACCTTGGCAAGACTTTCTGCAGCAGAGCCACCATCTCTGCTGCTGCTATACCCTATTTCCATCCTACCGTCTAGCCCCTTTCACTGGTAGGACGCTTGATATCCCGCCATCTACTTCCAACACCAACCATTTTTTTTTTAATGCAACATGAAAATGGAGATACCGGGGCCATTACCCGGCTTTGGCTAAGAAAAAATTGAGTTACTTAACAAGTTTCTACGTCAGACTTCAGAGAAATTCATAAAATCGACTCAACCTCCCCCATCAAACCTCTTTACCACACTCCGACAAGACTTACTGCAGCAGAGCCACCATCTTCGTTAATGATGTGCCCTATTTCCGTCCTACGAGCTAGCCCCTTTACTAGTAGGACGCTTGTTATCCAACCATCTACTTGTCCCCCTCACGTCTTTGAAAGATAAAGCAAGGCATGTGCACGATTCAGGAAAAAACTCGGACACCCCCAGAATTAAGAGAGCATGAGAATAGGCCGCAGAGGTCTTGCAAATGTTCCAAAAATGTCGAAATCCCTCACAAACCCTTCCAAAGTCCTCCAAAACTGTCTTACTCCCTGCCGAGCTCTTCCAGGCCTCACACCCCCACATCCTGCTGGGTGATAGGGCAACACAACTCACCCCATCTCCGATCAGCGTCATCCTGATAGCAACCCTTGGATGTCTCGTGGAATGCCCACCCCAAAGCATCCCCAGATCTCTCTACCAGGCCTCACGCTCCTGCATTGCAGGTTACAGGGCAACTCCCCAGCACCGCCCACCGTCGTTCTGGCATCGAACAACCGCAGATCACTGAGTATAACAGCTTCGAAGCCACCTTAGGACGAGTTAGTAGGAATCACAGTGTCCTAAAAACATTCCAGGACCCCCGAACGACCAACTCTTGTTGAGCTTTTCGTCATGAGATTTATGAGAGGGGGGGGGGGG
>BFEA01000223.1:255944-267040 GCA_003427395.1 Chara braunii
ACCTGTGTGCAGTTTGGACTCTGTCTCCTCTCTCCCCTTCTCTTATGCATGTATGGGCATGTGTGAGATTGTCTGTGTGTGAGTGGCGATAAAATTCGTCAAACAACCAAATTCATAACAATGAGGCTTCCTTGAAATAGGCCGCAGTGCACGCTGGTCGGTTGTTCTGACATAAATTCTTTTTGGGAAAGGAGGGCAAGAGTAACTCCATACACCATTTGCTATAGGTGAGGGGATCGAACCCTCCCAAACACCTCCCAAACCACAATCAATTTTCAGCGATGAAGCCATTCGTCTTTGCCTTCACCGTGAATGAAACGTGGGCGATTTTATGAACCAAAAAAATTGGTCTCAATTTCACGCACGTTTGGGACCGCCACAGGACCCCTACAGCAAAAACGAAAGAACAACCTACCAATGGGAGAGCAAAGAAAAACATCCTTTTCCGGGGCTTAATTCACAAAAACAGGCTACCGCTGATTTCCTGCCAAATCCACGATGCCTGACAATCACACACCTTAAACACTAATCCACATACATCACATACATCGGTACTGGTATCTCCCTCCTGGTATCTCATTTTGTTCTGTATATGTTCTCAAATATGGTTTCAAATGGAACGCTGGCCCGTTGCTCCCCACGAAGAGATTGGAGCATTGTTCCATTTAAAAAAAAAAAAAAAAAAAAAAAAAAAGACGAAAAGGCAATCCTGTCAGATTCGACAGCACGTTGAACTAGTTGAGCTCATTCACCTTTGGCGGGGAAAAAAAAAAGGAAGGGGTAACTACGGCGCAGTCACGTTTTCAGTTCTAAGTCCACTTGAAGCATACCTCGAATATAACACATTCCCACCCAACCCTAACGCTCGATTGGATACATTCAGGATTTTCCTCCTCGCTTTGAAGTAGAAAAAAGTTTGAGAATTCAATCTGTGATTCAAAACTGAAAACCTTGACCATGCCCAAGTTTTCTTAGCCCCGGTGCCTGCAACCGCTGTCTGGTCAGGTCACCCCGCCGAGATGGCAATGGGTGATGGTCCTGGGTGGTTAACACTAGGGTAGGACAGGGGGGCTGGGGGTGCGCAAGGGCAAAAAGATGAGAGGAAGGGTGGGTGGGGTCTTCGGAAGGGGTTCATTTGGACAACCGAGTGGCTGAGTACTGTGGGTGACTGCCATCCATCTATAAAAAAAAGAACAAGTGTTGGACCATTTTAGGACCAATGTGGTACTCACGACCATGATCACGACGCCATCTGGCTTCCTGGAAAGGGATGGAAGAGGCCCCGACCTTCACCATTTTCCCTATATGACGAGGCACCGACCTTCACCATTTTCCCTATATGACGAGCCCGCGCTGGACGTGTAGTTGTCCCATAAGAAGTCAATTGCGTCAGCATATCCCTCACAGTCGCCATGCTGATCTTGTTTGTATTATTCCAATTTGAACGGATTCCCGAAGAACCAGCGACTAGTGTGTGGGTGGATGCCGGTCCCATCCGCCTTCAACACTGGAGTCAGCTAATATGGGACTCATGACTGATGGCCACTTAACCCTATTGTCATTTTCTGACCCGGGATTACAGAGATCAGCGGGCCGACCCAGAAATGAGGAATCCAAGCTAGTGGGACTTGGACCCAAGTATCTAGGTCCGGTCCAACAGGTGTCGCCTTCAACCTGCGGCTACCAGCCTCAAGTGAGTACCAGACTCTTCCAACCTGCTACGATTGGATTGAAGACGGTACAGGACTAAGCGTCTCGTTAGACACTCCTAAAAAGAATCCTAAAATTTTTAGGACGAGTCCTAAGGGATTTTTAGGATTTCGTGCGGCATCATTACACTCAATCTTAAAAGTCATCTTTTAGGATTCGTCCTAAAAGGTCTCCCGCAACCGGTTTTCATATGCGTATACGCAGCCGCGTCACCAATGTTCATCCATTCCTGCCAATGTCTGTCAAATCCACGCCAACGGCTACCGTTCGTGGCCGTTGCCCGCGTCGACCCGCAGAAAACCTCCGATGTCCGACCACTGACCCGACGGACCGCTTCAACACCAGCAACTCCGTGTCGACGGTGCCATGCGCGCGACACAACGAATCCGTGAAACGCGGGAATCCTAAATTTATCAGTAGGTCGGGGGCTACTGGAAAATTTAGGACGATTTTGCCTGGGGAATCCTAAATCCTTTAGGACTCATCCTAACACCGTTTTTACATTTTCGATCTCAGGGTTGCGTGCAACCAAGACGCAAGCCTAAAAACAGACACTTTTAGGAGTGTCTAACGATACCCTAAGGACTCAATATTTGGGTCCGGTCCCTGAGTCACTGGTGCCAACCTGCGCATATTGAAGTCAGGACAGAGATTTTCGGTGAAATCCTCTCGGTCAATTGTTAGGTTCGATGCTCAAGATTGCAAAATCTTCTCTCGTTGCCCCCATCCCCGCCCCCCTAAAAAATTGGCTACAATCTATTTCTGGGTAGCAACACTTGCTAGGAAATGCACGCAGCGTCCCTTTGCATGACAACGAAAAAAATCGTCCTCAGATATCCGGAGGCTTCGGCCTTGGTCAATTTGCATCGAAACGTTTAGACATTTAAAACATGAAATGAAAAAGAATAAGCAATTTGCTCGCTCTCGCAAAATTGTCTTTTTGTCCTTAGGTTCAAATTGTCTGACAGTGTATATCTGACACTCGGTCTCTCCTGTTGAGCGCAGCTAAGGAATGCTAAACTCCCCTCTACCCCCCAATACAACACACCCTCAACACTACCCTATCAATAAGCCAAAAAAAATTATGTTTTTTCATCTTGAAAAAGTCCAAATCATTAAATAAAAGAAAGAAAAAAGGCTCACTTCATAGATTAGCACAAAATGTGAGGCTTTACTCTCGTGGAGGACATAATGTTGCAAAATGAAAAACTGGACCTGCAAGATATCTTCTAATGATCGCCAATCAGAGTGCATTGTGTCCCACGTATCTTCGGTCTGTGTCGGAAACGGCAGACCTTATGACTAGGGGTCCTATGAGCGACAAACAGTTGTGTTATGTGACATGCGACAAGCTGTTGTGAACAAGACATCATGATGCGATCACCCTCCTTGCCCAAATAGGCCACCCGGTTAAACCACGAGTACCTTTCCCAGCTATTTTTTCAGAAGCACGTCGGGTAACACGCTGGCCTGAAACGGAAGGGCGGCGGACGATTAATCGAATCGGCAACCGGTCTTGATTTTCAGGCCGGCGCGCAGTGCCCGCGGCCGACATATGGGAGAGAAGGTTAACAACAATCGTATTTTCCATCACCACTTCAGGATGCAGCCTGCCTAAATAGTTGGTTTTGAGGGTCTTCGGATCTTTCACCACTTCAGGACCATTCACGATTTTCAGACTGCCCAAAACTCTCACTTCAGAATTTTCATTTATGAATTTTCAGCTACCCGATAACCGCTTGCGTGGGAAAGGTACTGAGTTTGAAATGGCAATTTTGCGCCCACTAAGATGTTCGGAATCCCAAATCCGACCTTATCTTTGAGTTTGCTGATATTCCACCAAAGGGTTCTATTTTGCGCCCACTGAGATGTTTGGAATCCCAAATCCGACCTTATCTTTGAGTTTGCTGCTATCTCGCCAAAGGGTTCTATGAGGTATAAGCAGGGTTCGAAAGGGCTCGAAGGGGCGTAAAGGGGTATGATATAATGTAGTGTTTTTCTGTTTTTTTTTTTCCCCGGATTTCATAGCAAACTTCGTGGTCACCCTCAGGCAAAAGCTGGTCTTGTTTGCAATACTGCATGACAAATATTGTTTTCAGGTTTTTTTTTTTTTTTCCCTCAATGGTACTACGAGGGACCTTGACCGGGAATTTGCCCGGACCTGGCCCGACTGGGCCACCCGGGTCAATCTGAGGCAACCCCGGCCTCCCCGGCCTCCCCGGCTGGTAACACAGATCTGACGGCATTTACACTCGGCCTGGATCTGGACAACCACAATTACGTCCAAGAATAAGTAGTATAGTCATGGTGTTACTATGCCCAAATTTATAGAAGGGATATTTACAGTACACCCCCATAAGTTGAGACATATGCCAAAATGCCCCTAAAAGACGTGAGTAGAGCAGAATGGCCCCTGACAAAGAATATTTTGTGAAATATCCCTTCTGTCGGTTGGACCCCCCATCTTTTTTTGCAATACACCAGCGCCTGGTACCGTCCAACTTTGAAAAAATGCCCTGGTCCTCGGCAACTTTCCGGGCCCGGATCGCAAGATGCCCAAACCCCCTCTAAGACTCTATGAGGTCCAGATTGAAAATTTGTGCACCGGCCTGACAGGGGCATAACACAGAATTCCGCCTATAAGGACATTGCGCTCTACCCACATTTCTTAGGGGCATTTTGACAGATATCGCAACCTCTAGGGGTATTTTGCTAGTTTGCAAATTAATGGATAGTAGGATGCCAAATGTTTTTGTGATTTTTTTTTTTTTACAAACAACCCGATCGGATGCTAGGTGTGCTGATAAGAGCAGACACATCTAGCACCGTCGGGGAGGCTCCATCTATTGGTGGGGAGCAATACCTGCTGGAAATCGGGTCCAGCGTCCCTTGGATACATCTTTGTGGTACATAGTTTGTTGGGCATATGGCCATGAGAATTGATGTTCCCCAGCTTCCTTCTCTCCCCCGGGGCTGCCTATGTTACCCTTCCAATTTGCAAAGCTCCTACTTCCCACTGGCCTAGCCCCACCCAGGATAGTGTCCGCCGTGCTTCAATATCTTCGCTCGTCCTGCTGGTAATGGCTAAACTCCTACCCTTGGTGTCTGCAACCCCCCTTTATTCTAAGCCCCCGTTTCTGAAACCCTTTGTACCTGTTAAACCTTGTGCCCTCTTCAAATCCCACGTTCTCCACAACAACGAACCTTAAAGTTCTTGACAACCGGGAAGCAGCGAAGGAGAACAAGAGTCTTTTGTCAAGGCCCCTGGCATGTGTAGTACGTGTGTCTTCTCACACAGCGGCATCCAGCAGCCCTCCCTTATTCACAATTACAACATCTATGCCTGGAGGATCTTTCAGACCCCTGAAACCTCTGCCTTTCTCATAAGCTCCGCGTGCTGCAATCTGATCCTTGCACCCACGTCAACAGGGGAGCAATGGGATAAGCGGGTATTTCTTAACGCCCATCCCTAAGCAAGTATCTCTTATCGCCCCTCCCGACTTGGGGCGGTCCTTATCTCTCAGACCAGCCTCCTTCCTCAGCCCCCTGTTGTTTGTTGCCAAATCAGCACCTTTGGGTGCGCACGTCTTCACAGTGCCAGCTGATGTTCCCTTTACGGGGTGTTGTTGCTGCTGTCTGTTCCTGCGTGTTGTTGATGGTTCTGTCAAGTATCCAGTCCTGGAGGCCCCGATTGTCACCAACATCCATGGATGGTGGGATGGAGGGAGAGAGAAGGCAGGAGGGTGGGGAAGGGGGCGGGGCAGCAGACGAAGGAGGGGGGGACGGGATTTGAAGGGCGGGGGAGGCGGGGTGTGTGCAGGGACCATCCGTGACCAACACGAAGTTGGTTGGTAGGTATGGAACTTCGAACTCACTGAAGGGCCTGCGTTGCCAAGTGGCTTCTGCAGTCCTCCATGGCTTCCAATGAATGTTGAGCTCCGGGTCCATTTCTGAGAAAATGTTTATTCGGGTCCTGCCAAATCTGGCGATAGTTGTCGATCATAGTTTGTCTGACTGCGTGGTCTTTCTGCTCCCAGAGATTCTGTTTAAGGAGATTTCCAGGCTTCTTGTGTGTGGGATGTGATGTCGTCTTCTATCGCCTGTTGTGCTTGCTGCAACCCGAATCCATATTCTTTTCTTTCAAATGAACATCTGGCTCTCCAGGCCATCATCATAAGGATGTGCAGTCTTGTGTAAGAAAAGAGGTTAGTTGCAAAAGGTGACCATTGGGCCAATAGATGTTGATTCTTGGCCAGCAGCAAGAGGCCCAGGTCCCATGGGATATGTTTTGCCTGTGAGAGCATGGAATGCCGCATCCCACCACTGCCACAGTTGCTTGACCATCGGACATGCCAGCAAGCAATCTTTGATTGTTGCTTTAGCGGGTGGTGTCGCTCTTCCACAATATGAGCAAATAGGAGACAACAGGCCCTTTTGTTCTAGGTCCGTTCTTGACACGAGCCAATCCGGAGTGGGAAGGCAGCGGTGCAAAATCTGCCACTGCAGGGACCCGAGGTTGGTAGGCATAATCGTAGCGTAGCGGGACCACGGCAGGTGGTCCAGCAGCTTCTGGTCCATCGGCGAAACATCCGCAGAGTTTAGTATTTGGGTTGACACGATCATCCCCCAGTAGTTCCCTTCTGCAGATGGCTCCTGTCTCTTGGTGGTGGGGACCAGCACTTGCCGGAAACCGCGTCCAGCGTCCCACACACATACATCATGTACGCTTCTATATTCTTGAGGACATTGACAATACTGAGAGATTTTTCAATATTCTCTTTTTTTTTTTTTTTTTCAATGTCCTCAAAAATATTCTCAAAGCTGCTGACATTGCAGCTCGATCGCCCTGTAAGTAACCAGAAGGACTTGCCTCTTTAGAAAAAGAGAGGGGGGAAGGGGGAGGGAGGGGGGGGAAGGAACCAGAAAAAAAAGGGGTTAAATACTAACTACGGCGTGGTCACCTTTTCAGTTCTAAATTCACTTCAAGCATCCCTCAAATACAACACATCCCCACCCAGCCCTAAAGTTGGGCTGGCTACATTCCCGATTTTCCTCGATTTGGAGTAAAACTCGCGAACCCTACTTTTCAGTTTTAAATGCGTTTCGGTCATGGGCTCGCTCAAGTTTTGAATGCGTTTCGGTCATGGTTTTCAGTTTTAAATGCGGTCATGGGTTCGCGAGTTTTAAAACCATGACCGAAACGCATTTAAAACTGGAAACCATGGCTGCGCCCTACTTTTCCCAAAAACAAAAACAAAAGTAGTGTCTTTGGCAAAGAGCCCCTTCCTCCTGGTCCACCCTTGTTTTTCCCCCCAGAAAATATCTTGAAGTATTCTAACACGCCTCGATCGACACCAGAGAAAGAGGTGGAGATATACCGAATCTTGGTCCTCTTCTGGTTCGAGTTGCACTGGAGGGTGGATGCTATGAGACAAAATGACAGTCGCCCTCAGTACTTGGGGACACTATGGGCCTCGCAGCAATACTTTCCACATGCACAAATGCGGAAAAAAAAAACGAAAAAAAACGCCATTGGATCTTTCCGTGTGATAGGGGAAGATTCATTCTCAATGTGCACATTTGGAGAATAGTGCAGCGAGGCCCTCTTCCTGTGCTGTGTTCTGTTTGTCCTGGTTTCTTTTTTCATCGGGTGCCTGCGCGCAAGGAGAAAGGCCAAAATAATCATTCATAAGGCAAGGTTACCAAAATCGCCTGGCACGTTTTATTAAAAAAAAAAAAAAAAAGCCTGAATTGCCTGGCTGGTTGGCGAGAACCAAATAAGCGTTTAATTTAGTATCTTCCATGTGTGATGCCGTATCGCCTGCGGACTTTCAGCCAACCTCAGAGTAGGAAAATGGGGGAAAAGCCCACAAGCACTGTCCGGTCAGGCTGCTCCAGTAGAGAGTGATGGTCCTCAGGTGAGGTGGGATAGAGATAGAGGGAGTCAAAGAGAGGGGATCGAGTGGAAGAGAGGTCGGATAGAGATACATCCAGTCAAAGCGAGGTGCCTCGGCATTGGCTTTGAAGAAAAGACGACCGAACTGAGGCGGCAAAACTTACAGAATCTAAATGTTACAACTACCCTCTTCACCTGAATAGAACGCCCGGTCATTATCGCCTGCATCTGGACCGAAAGTTGTGCCAAATACATCTATTATAGTGACTGGGCGTTCTATTCGTGTGAAGGCAGTAGTTCCAAGAGGCGAAAGTAGTCCTGACTCCTTAGACACGTCGTGCACAAGATGTGACAAGACCAGCGACTAGTAAATAGTATGCACTCTCCACTCTNGGGGGGGCAAAATGAGTTATAATTGCACAATTGGTCAAGATATAGTTTCAAATTGCAGTTCGGGCAATGCATACAACTCAACTTTCTAACCAGGTAGCGTGCCCGAAATGCAATTGCAAACTGTATCTTGCCCCATAAAACTCACTTTTTTGACTTTACTGAAGTTACTTTTTTTTTTTTTTTTTGGCAAAACATCTTTGAGGGGTCTATTCATAGAAGTGATAGGACCAGCCTCTACGAATAGGACTCCCGATGAAGATGACTCGGATCTATTGGTTGGGAGCTGCACCAGTTGGAAACCGGGTTCAACATCCCAAGTACAAAGCATCATCATAAAGCCATGAAATTTCGTGAAGGGATAACTTACAAGCAAAGGAATTTAAAAAAAAAAAAAAAAAAAAAAAAAAAACAGAGTTTTGTATCCAGGAACATCGAGGAAGGCAGGGCCTCACGACGTGGATGTAACACCACTGCTTTGAGGAATGCATCTGGCCAGTACTTGAGGAATGAGATTACTGTTGGTTCTTTTTCTTTTCTTTTCTTTGTTTACATGTCCTTGTCATGCCGTGCCAGCCACGCAGGGCGTATTCCACGCCTGGGGGATAACAGGCTGCTGATCCGACGACTCTTCATTTTGGGGGAGAAGTGGCATTTTCTGGGATCCCACTTCCTCCCGCTTTCTCAGGTGTCCCCATCAGTCTCGAAGGGGAGTGGAAACAAATGTCTATGAGGCAGTTTGTCCGCCCGCGACTCAAGCCGCAGTAGTTCTACCGAAAACCAAAGAAGAGGACGGTCTTCCCTGCACTCGGTCGTCCCTGCGCTCCTAAAAAGAAGGCCGGCATTTTTCTTCTTTTTTTTTTTTCCAATGTCCAGTGGGGTACATGGTCCTTTCCTCTTGGGAAGTTTTACCACACATTCCTTTCCCCTTGGGCCACCGCCAAAACCGTAAAACTCCCGCCATTGTCTGCCAAGTGGGATTAGAAATCACTTCTCCATTTCTCGGGCGGCAGGTCCGCCCAAGGCGCTTCTTTTTTGCTTCTCCCCGAAAAGAAGAGAAGTCCGATCAGCCTCCAACAGAAATCACTTTTCCGTTTCTCGGGCGGCAGGTCCGCCCAAGGTGCTTCTTTTTGCTTCTCCCCGAAAAGAAGAGAAGTCCGATCAGCCTCAAATAGAAATCACTTTTCCGTTTCTCGGGCGGCAGGTCCGCCCAAGGCGCTTCTTTTTGCTTCTCCCCGAAAAGAAGAGAAGTCCGATCCGCCGCCAACCGTCTGCCTAGTGGGATTAGAAATCACTTTACGTACCTCGTACTCTCACACTAACGCTGTAGCATCCTGTATCGGCCCTCAGTCGCTGATGCACAGAGACCTGAATTCCAATCCAGACTATACATTCTCGGCCAACGGAGACAAACTGGAAGTCTAATGTCTATCTCTAATCCACGAGGGGTCCTTGCTAATTTCTAGGGGACCCTTTCGGAAATGAGACTGGACACAACTAGGACATGCACACCCAAACACGCACACATGTGCTCACAGTGTTGGGGTATGGGGTGGCCCTAACTCTTTACCCTTTTGAAGTTTGATTTTTAGAAGCGAGGGGCAAGTTTGGCCACCCCACCCTGTCCTTTCAAATTGTTTTTTTTTTTTTTTCCCCTTTCGGTGATGTGCCGCATCACGTGCACGTGGGCTCTGCGCCGCATGTGCCACGACCCTGCGCACAGGATGTGCCGCAAGAATGGGGTGAGAACATTCATCCATCCACTGTAACAAAACTCCACCATGTCCCCTTTGAAATCACATCCCAAAAAAAAAAAAAAACAGAAAATAAAACAACAAAAAAAAAAAAAAAAAAAAAAAAAGTTTAAAAATCACATCCCATAACCACAAATGCAATGAGCCAGAGAAGCTCGGGTTAACGAGGATTTCACATGACAGTGACATCTTCCGTCCAGGACGGAACTGGAAACCGATCCCTAACTTTCCTTTCAAGCTCCCAACCTACTTTCCTTTTTTTTTTTTTTTTTTTTTTTTTTTCCTCCTGAATCATGGCTGGATGTTAATTTCACAATTGGCCCACATCCTCAGGTATTCATCGCCTTTCTGACTGTTCTCACTACGCTCTGGACGTGCCTGCGGTCATATTCACGTAGCTCTGGCCGTAATTCCAATCAGAAATTATAAGATACAATAACGGAAGCACCTACATCGATTCCAAAGGCACAAACCCAAAAATCAATCACTTGCTACTAAGGCCCTCGCTCCACTACACAACACTCTACATGCATGTGCCCTCGCTCCACAACAGAACACTATAAATGCATTGGGACCCTTTGCGGAACCCATACATTCAAAATGTCGGACTCGACCAAAAGCACCTGTTCCAGAAAGCATCCAAATGCAGGTACGGTGTTGTGCAGTGGGGCGAGAGGCCCTAAAACAAACGCATGACAAAGCTTAACTTCCATCTGGGTGAAAACTTTGAGCTAATATGACATATATCTACGACAGACGTCAGAATTTCAGCCACGCGACAGACGACAGCATAACCATGTAACTCTTCACAGTTGAAGACGATTCGCGCACCTGTGTCTATGTCGACAGAAAGCGGCACATGGAAGATGTAAACATCACAATATACGGCTAGGGTAGAGGGCTTTCACGCAGGTTCCGTGTAGACGCACAGATACGTGCTTTCCATTGTTTGTCAACATACATGCATACATAGTACATACTACAGAGGACATAACCCTCCCCCCCCAACACACACACACACACAAAAAAAAAAAAGGATCGGTGCGTAATGCTATAACGCCACCTTCACGATACTTTCCCAAATAAAATTAACAATATTTCTCAGTTCAGCATAGAAGAGCCAATAACAGAGTCGAGGAGACAAATCTTCCAATTCACTGCTTGATCTGCCAACATAATCATCACCAGTAAGCCAGTATTCTTGATTCTGTACTCAGACTGTATATATATAAACCTCTCTCTGTCTATCCGAGTGTATACAAAACCGCTGTGTATCAGAATGCATGTAAACCTCTCTCTCTCTCTCTCTCTCTCTCTCTCTCTCTCTCTCTCTCTCTCTCTCTCTC
>BFEA01000223.1:410783-448276 GCA_003427395.1 Chara braunii
AAAAAAAAAAAAAAAAAAAAAAAAAAAAAAAAAAAAAAAAAAAAAAAGAGAGAAAGATAGAACATCCACAACCGTGAGGGTTTGAAGTACATCAGTTCACATTGTGTACAAAAATCTCACCATCGTTGTCTCCAGATTGACAAAATTGACAAGAACAATCCATGATTTTCCTCCCGTTGATGGTTTTACACTGTCCTCGCACACATTCATCAACACTGCGGCAACCATCTTTTGCACACCGCCATTTGGCGTCACATAACGATCGACAATGCGCAAGAGCGAATGAGGGTATTTGAAGTTGTTCGCCAATCTCAAAACTGCATAACATTATCCTTTTTCCCCGCTGCCTCCTTCCAATTCTTTATAAAAGTCATCGTCATCAATGCCATCGGCGTCGCTTGATTCCTCTTCACTTACTTTAGCCTCATCTTTTGAAGTAACATTGGTTGAAGAATTGCGTGGTTTTCGCGAATCCCCTGACATATCTTCCTCTGTCATACTATCAACGTTTGTTTCACACGAGTTTTCTTCTTCAGATTCATTGTCAACACACTGGACATTATTTTCTGTCCATTCGACTATAAAATTGTGTGCCTTATTGTCATCCCTTGTCGTTTTCATCCACGCTGGCTCAATAGTTTTGAACACCCTTAATTCAAATCCTTCTTTCGTCGAACGTGTTTTTGTATCACAAAGTTTGCACTCCGCAGCAATGCTATCCCAACACTCCCGCCTTTTGTGTTGCTTCTCCACATCTGTCGGAGCGTTTTTCAGACTTTGCAATGCTTGCAGAAATGTGTTCCCCTCAAACGCTCTGTTCTCCTCACCTCTATATAAATCTGCTTCAGAACACACCATCATTTCTTCTCTAACAACGATATCGTCTAACATCGGATTTAATACCTTGTACGTACAGTTCCTATCACGTTTCTTGATGGTTAACACTTTAAGAAGTTGCTCGAGCACAACATACTTCACTCCTGCAACTACGATGACAGACAAATCGCTTATACTATCAACCGTCGTACAAGGCTTTTGTTTTAACTGTGACAAACATAACGCCTCTGCACCTCCAGGCTTCATGATTTTGCCACTACCTGGTATTGTTAGTTCATTTTCATTCACATTTGTTTGCAACTTCCTTTTATAGTCAGCTATATCATATTGCTGCTCAATATTTGTCTGCACATATTTTTGTGACATTGTCATGTCGATGTCATCCTGTTCGCAAAGCCATGCAAAAAGTTCATCGAAACTGATTGATCTTTTCACTTATGAAATGTTCTTTGACGTTGCACATACTCTATCGTCGTTGTGAAGGCTATCCATTATCGCTTTGGCTGTTCTCATTTTTGCACCATTCACTTGGATAGTGTTTTCTAGATCTATTTCAACATTGAAATATCTCGAAATCCTTGATTTGAACTTCTTAGTCTCGGGGTCCGTGAAGTACTGATGCGCAAACTTTATAACCATTTTTACTGCTGCTTCCTCATTCGTGGTTGCCTTCGCCATGATTCTCTGTGACTGCTCATTATCATTCCACGAAGTTCATCATTTTGTTAGTACTTTTGATATAGTTTTTTCATAAGCACAACAACACATACGATAATATGGTAAATAACCAACACCATTTCACATCTTCATTTCAGAAACATATGTACATATCAAAATTAAGAGAAGAATCTTACAAACGAAAAATAATGAGAGACCACAAAACAAAATGTATCCTAGCAATGTAGAACACACTGTTGACCACAACTACAAAAAGTTTTGTGGTGTCGTTTACCAAAGTTCGATATCAGACAAAAAGTGCAAGGCTTTCGATATCAGACCAAGAGTGAAGGGTACAATTCTGTCAGCTTTAATATTATATTGCTTTCATATTATACAAATGGCCACACGGTTGTGGACTTATTCCCTCTTTTGCATGTGTGTGTGTGTGTGTGTGTGTGTGTGAGAGAGAGAGAGAGAGAGAGAGAGAGAGAGAGAGAGAGTCAGAGGGTATCTACAACTTTGTGAGTTTGGAGTACATTCGGTTCATATTGTATACAAGAACTCTCAAGGTCGTGGATTTCGCCCTACCTTAAGAGTGCGAGGTTGCAGTCCGCGATCGTGTACATTTAGGATAATAACGTTGACGTTGAGTACAAAATATTACACGGTCGTAGACTTCTTTCGATATCGGTCAAAAAGCATAGGATACAACTGTGGAAGCTTCAAGACTACATCATTTTTGTATTTCTACAAAAGGTCATACAATCTGTCATGTGGGTAGGCTCTCTCCAGAGAGAGAGAGAGAGAGAGAGAGAGAGAGAGAGAGAGAGAGAGAGAGAGAGAGAGAGAGAGAGAGAGAGAGAGAAAGAATCCACCACAATGTGGATTTAAAGTACATCTGCATGACATTCTGAATAAGAAGTCTAACGGTCGTGGATTTTCTTCACCTTAAGAGTACGGGGGCTGCAATCCACGACTGTGTTGCGTTTAGGAACATAATGTCGACACTGAGCACAAAAAAATACATGGTCGAGGTATTCAGAGGTTTCTGCACTAGTGGTCAATGGGTCAAGTGCACATGAGAGTACAAGCGGGCGCGAGTAAAGGGGGATATGTACAAAGCATAAAAAGAGAGTGTTGCACGCAAGCGGCATAAAGTGAGCATAGGCCAAGAGAAAGCGCACGAGAAGGTAGAGCGCCAATAGGCTGAGGGTTGAAGGAGTGGGCGAACGATAATCAATAAAGAGTGCGACCGCATCAGAAAGGAAGGAAACCCGCAACTGATGAGGTAGCAATCAGAATTACATCCTCGACATACCACAGACTCAGTAGAATTACAGTCTTAGCGTACCAATCAATCACAGTGACCAAACTCAGAGAATTAGACCAGCATGAAAATTTGCAGGCCCAACACATAATTTTCAACCATTCTTTCATACTACTTAACGCCCTCTTTGAAACCTCAGTATCCAGTACAAAGCAGATCCTTTGCAGACCTTCATGTCCAGCGAAAATTTATGCGGTTGAGAACAAGGAATTTTATAGCTTTTTCCTGACTCAGGTTGTGCATAGTAAGTTGGGTACAGAGCTCAGATAAACCGTATGAGGCAGATGAAGATTTTGGTAGAGCACAACAAACTGTAGCTCATATGAAACAAGTCTAACACAAAGGATGAGGAAGCCTGCGAGTTCAGAATCAGAATTAGAATAAAGACCGCAGGATCAGAATCAGAATAAAGATCGCAGGATCAGAATCAGAATAAAGACCGTAGGATCATAATTAGAATAAAGACCGCAGGATCTGACTCAGGCTTATACTGAGGCTCGAGATTGCAGAGCTGGACTCATAGAAAAAAACAGAAGGTCGTAACTTGTGAGGTATAAAAATCTCCATGGCACTCTCTCTCTCTCTCTCTCTCTCTCTCTCTCTCTCTCTCTCTCTCTCTCTCTCTCTCTCCAACCTTCTAATTGACATTCACATCCTCCATCATTCACCGGCTGAAGATGACTAGACGCACAACAGGGAAACGAGTGCGGATCCCATTGTGTTGTCCTTTCCGCCATGTCGTACGCAATTTGAAAATACTTGCATTTGCCCATCATGGAGAGGGAGTGGTTGTGGCTGGTGGGTGAGGTATCAAATGTCTATCATTGTTTTTTTTTTTTTTTGCCCGTCATGTATACAGCACAAGTAAAATTACCGATTGAATTTGACTGGAAAATGCAATAAACAAACCCATTGACTTAGCCTGTGTGGCTGAATAGTGCACCCATGTAACTGTTGATAAACAAACCTGAGTTCAAACCCTGATGTTTCAACCAGAAGAATAAAGTAACTCTTAATTACCTGGTTCCCGTCAGCTTGGTGATGATACCCCAAGGTTATCGAGCTTTTCTTTTTTTTTAATCGAAAAGTTTGGGATTACGAAAATAACACAAGAAAAATTGAAAGATATTAATAACTACTTTACCAAAATGGATTAACAAATATAAAATATCAAAAAAAAAAAATTGTATATATACCAACCCAGACAATTTTTTTCGAATGTTCTTTTTTTTTTTAAATCATACGAACACAAGATTTCGAGTTTTCATCGATATTTGGATCAATGTTTTTCTTTTTTTCACACTGCAGGAAGGAACAAAACCGACCTCCAAATTCTGGAGATTGATTGACTATGTGGTGGGTCTTTGGGTCGCACCCAGGGCTCTACCAGGGCATCAGTCCAGCGAAGCAGACCTCTACTCTGCTAATCATTTGACTCCAATCAGGCATCTATCTTGGCCATCAAGCCACCCAATCAGGTCGCCCAATCAGGTCTCTACACTGGCAATCAGGCCAATCAATCACATCCCCCAATCGGCCCTCTAGCCTTTCAATCAGATCATTCAATCAAGTCACCCGGCCCTCAATCAGATCGTGCAATTATCCAGCTACCCTAGCAATCAGGCCAACCAATCCAGGATCCACCTTGGCAATGAAGCCACGCAATCAGGCCGCCCCACTGGGGCCTCTACCTTGGCACTCAGGCCAGCCCGTCAGAGCTCTACCCTTATAATCAGGCCAACAAATCAGCCCTCTACCCCGGAAATCATGCCGGCCAGTAAGGCCTCTATAAGACCATTCAATCAGGCCGTTCAATCAGGTTCTGTCTTGAGAATAAGGGCACCAACACAAGTCCTCTACCCTGCCAATCAACTCACCTAATCAGGCATGTCTCTACCGTGTCAATCAGGGTAGCCAATTAGGTTGCGCAGTGAGCCCTCTACCCTGGCAATTAGGCCACCCAATCAGGCTTGTACCCTGGCAATTAGGCCACCCTGTCAGGCCTGTACCCTGGCAATTAGGCCACCCTATTAGGCCTGTACCCTGGCAATGAATGCCCACCTAATCAGACATGTACCCAGGCAACAAGCCAACCAGTCAATCTATGCAAATCTTTGAGGTGATGAAGTCAGGGGGAAGGCTTCTTTAGGAAAAATGATAGGGTGAAAAAAAAAGAAAAAAAAAAGAAGAAAGGATTGGGTCCTCCTCACAAGGATTAATGACAGTAATAGCGGACTCAAGTTGGAGTCATTAAAGGCATAACACTCACACCAGTACTTTCTCGACTGAGCTGTAGGCGAAATTGTTGGCATATACATTCTGGTTTTATGGTTGCAATTGCGGTCAGATGCATCCCAAGGAAGCTATTACTATAGTGTGAGTATTCCCTAAGGGTTGCAGAGTCTACGGCAATTTCGTCCTCCTACTTTGTCTTTTTTTCTTCTCTTCCCCCTTCACCTTCATTCTGTCATCCCTAACACAACTCACCTTCATTATGACTTGTCGGGCCCGAAAGATAGTTTGCCGACATCCATGACCGGGGTGCGTCGTGTTTGGGGGAGGATGATAGCCAATCAGTGCAGAAAGCTTGTGTGTAAAGTGGGGAGTAAACCAAGCATCAGCGACAAGAAAGGCTGAGCTTAGAACCGGGAGAGAGGAGAAGTATCAATCAATCAATCCTTCCCCCTTCCTCCCCTCCTCCCCTCCTCCCCCCCCTCCTCCTCCCCCCACCCGTTCGTTCGTCGACTGTCTGGCCGCGTGTTTGAAAAAATCAATCAATCAATCAATCATTGATTGGGTGAAAGAGAGAGAGAGTGTCTGGTTCTCCCTCCCACCTCGTCTCCTCTTCCTGCTTCCGCCCTCCTCCCCCCCCCCCCCCCCCCCCCCCCCCCCCCCCCCCCCCCCCCCCCCCCCGTCGTGCCTTCCCTGCTGTTGTCTATCCAAAACAAATCCAATCAATCAATCAATCAATCAATGGGGAGCGAGCTGGAGCAGTTGCTGCAGCAGGCACTGCTGCTGCAGCTGTTGAGATCAGAGCATTTTTTCTTTTCTTTTCTAACGATTTATAATAACAGTGATCAGTGTGTGTGTGATAGATAGAAAGATAGAGAGAGAGAGGATCATGCCTAATTAAACGTGAGCAATTACAACCCGTCCCTGCGGAATGTATTCCTGAAGTTCTCTGAATGGGATGCTGGTCCCAATTTTCAGCAGGTGTAGCTCCCCACGAATGGATAAAGTTCCCAAGAACAGGTAGAGGTCACTGCTTTTACCAGCACGTCAATCTTCCTTCGAGGCTGTTTTTTTTTTTTTTTTTTTTTTTTTTTTTTTTTTTTTTTTTCCCAACGGATTGACAGGGCCTGTGTCCTAGGCCTGGGCCAGAATAGTTCACCTTTTTTCTTTTTTTCCATTACATAATGGATGAAAAAGAAAAAAAAATAATTAAAAAACAAAAGTAAAGAGGTGTTGTACTAGCAACAACTGTAGTTGCTGTTGAAACTGCGGCAACAACTCCAGCTGTTGCAGCGACTGCTTCAACTGCGCCCCTTGCTGGAGCTGCAACTACAATAGTTGAATAAATTTTTCTTTTTCTTTTTTTCAAGAATAACCTTTTGTTTCCATGCTTCTATCTGTTTTTTTTTTCACAAATTTATTGGAGTTAATGTGAACAATTCATGTGATATTCTTGCCGTTCCTTTTTTTTTTTCGTAGGCATAGCCCACAGCGCACACACCGACCGCACTACAAGCGGTAAGCTAGTTTTAAATTTTAAACGTGGTAAAAAAAAAATTGTCACCCTCAGGCAAAAGTTGATCAGTTGATTTTTCTGCATAACAAGTTTATTTTCATTTTTTTTTTTTTTTTCCTGTAGTTTATTTTTAAGTTTTTTTTTCTTATTTTCCTGTGCTGGGTTGCACGACCGGGCCATAGTTTATTTTCTGTTCATTTTTTTCCCTTTTTCCTCTGTTGGGACCTTCTTCGGCCCTTGCACGATCAGGCCGCCAGGTCGAACAAGGTGACCCGTACGACCCGGTTCATAACCTATGAAATTACACTATTGTGTGGGTGTAGATAAACTACAGCCATCTCAGAAAAGTCACATCTCGTATTACTTCTTATGATAAAAGAAAGAGAGATGAAAAAATATGAAAAATATAAAAGCTCCTGACAAGTTTGTATAGAAGGTGTGAGCTCCTCGTCAGCATTTTCATATTCCTTATATACAACATTCTGCACAACGAAGAAAAATCGAAGGTCTAAAATGCTTCCTCCACTAGAAAGATTAAAAACAAATATAAAAAATAGAATATGTAGATTAAGATTGAAGGTACAAAATATTTCTCAACAAAGCCTAAATACTACTCTAGTCTATTAAAAATATATATATATATATATATAAAAAGCGAGAAAGTTAGGGAGTGGGAGAAAGTTCACGTCCTCATTTTATCTCAACTTTGCGTAGGTTCTTCTACCCATATACAAATGCGCTATGAAAATGTATTGCACAAAACATAAATTGCTATAGAATAGCAAATCTTTCTGAGGCCTCGACACTAAAGTTTTTCTCCTTTTTGGCCTTTCGGTTGTCCCCTCTGATTGTTGATGGCTAATTCAACTGTTGAAAATTTCCAGCAAAGTATCGTCAAGTGCTTGTGTCCACAACTCCAATAACAATCTCATATCTTTTTTGAAGATTGTCACTCGCCCCCTGTGACACGCCAATTTCACAGCACATTCATACAGATGAACCAAATATCCCTCTGAACCCTCGAGGAGGGCTCGAATGGCATGAGGAGTGATTCCCATCGAACCTGAACCAAATTTGCTAAGCACTTCCGTTGTCGGTGCGAATACCCTTACAAGGGTATCCGCCCTGGTTTTTGCAAGCGATAGAAAATAGTTTTGGCTTAAAGATTAAGCATACCGCGCTAGGTGCGGCCGCGTCTGTGACTTACGTTGGCTGGATGGTTGACTATAATAGAGAGTGCGTGGGGCGCGTGAGTTTGAGGCGCGCGTGATTCCTTTTTGTTGTTGATCACAAAACCGGCACGGACGTCGGTCGTTTTGTTTAATGATATTAATACTAGGGGTATTTCCCTTTGATTCGTGCGTTGGCCGAGACAAGCGCGACAGTGTGACTGTGGTAGGTCTCGGCACGCGGAGGGGCACGAGTGGCGGCTGTAGTACAGCTTTGGTAGGTCGGCGCAGACGTTGGGCGGCCGCGCGCACGGTTGTAGTCGGAGATGAGGCCAATTTCCCTGGCCCTGAGCGCAGCGCCGCACCGCCTTATATGGCACTCGACGTATATTGGTCTCAGGCTTGGGCTTAGCCCTATAGGTTACGACATTGGGTTGACAATACGGAGGTTCGAGGATCGAGGCCGGCGGGCGTCGGTAAAACAACAGCGGAATGTCGGGGAGGAAGCCGATGGGGTTGAAGGCCGAGGGACTATCCCCTTTGCTTTTTGCCATCAACGGCGTTCGATCGGTGGTGGTGTTTCTCTCTAAGTGAATCAATTTTTTACGTCGTTATATATATATATATATATATATATATATATATATTATTGTGCCCCGACGCCCATTTGGCTTGAACGTGGTGCCTGATTGAGTGGCCGTTCCAACAGTCGAGGACCTTGAGCACGCGCCTCTTTTGGCTGCCCTACGGGTTCCTGTGCGTTCGGTATGCCGGCGAAATTCTTTTATCCTACCCGTCTCAAAAGGACCAAGGGGTTTAACGTGTGTGCAAATCGGTGGGTGATTAGCTCGTGGGGGGGAAGATATAAGGGTGGTGGGGGCGCTCTGCAGGAGTACCGCCGCCGCCCGCGGGTTACTGAGAGAGATTTGAGTGTGAGCATGCCCCGTTGAGGCCTGATAGACGGAGAACCAGTGGGAGGCCGCCGCAACTTGGTAATGCGGCAAGCTGTCCCGATAGTAGGAGACTTGGAACCCCACCCACTTCGGTCTTTAAAGTTCTCATTTGAGTATTTCTACTATTACCAAGATCTACACAAGGACCTGCCTCGCCGATTCACGCTATAGGCTATACAGGCAGGCCCTGTTCGCCTTTGCCTGTCGCTGCTTTGGGACTGTCGCACCGTTGAAGTATGGGCCGTGCGCTTCAGAAACCAGCCCCGGTGGGCTAACCGATTCGGCATGCGGAGTAGGTACACACCCCTCGGTGGACCTTGACTGTCATGACTACCGCAGCTCGATCGGTTGCCTCTGTAGTTCCCTATCGGGTAAAAGGAGTAGTCGGGCGGCCTTCATCAAACCGCTGTGGGGAGAACCTCTGTTAGAGCGCTGCGACGGGCGGATCGAAGGAAAAGGGTCGAAAGACGGGTGTAGCAGTAGTCTTTCGAGCGCAACCGTAGTAGTCGCTGCGATAGGACGGGCCAGGCCGCCTGTCGAACAGTGTTGGGCGTCGTGGGTCCGCTACGGCTGGTCGCTGCGTTAGCAGCTGGGAGACGGCGACGATCCCGACCGGTGGGAGAAGGATGAATTGGGTCGGGAACTCAGGCCGGGTACATGCGCAGAAGGAAAGACACAGGGCGCGTGAGGAGAGAGCGGGGCTATGAGAGGCGGAGGATGGTAGGCATCGGGGGAGGCTGGTAGAAGTAAGTGGGCGCAGGCAGGCCAGCGTCGGGCGTTAGAGCTAAGGAAGGGGAAGAAAATGATTTGGGACAGGAATGCGCGCCGGGTACGTGCAAAGATGGAGATGGCGTGAACGAGGTAGAAGAAAGGAGTTACCACTCGAGTCTTGATAGAATCGAGCGGGGAAAGACTTAGAATAAAGGTTTTAGGATAGGGCGATTTCAGTAGGAGCGTTAGTTTTGGTAAAAGGTTAGTAGGTAGAGGTTTAATAAGAAGATCTGCTATGCAGAGTCATGGCGATGGGAGGATATGGCGGAAGGAAAAATTGAATAACTTTTTCGTTCCCCGATGGTTTTGGGCGGGGGGGAACATGCGGCTTCCGAGGACTGATATCGGGCGAATCAGATCATGAAGTTAAAATTGATAGGAAGTTAGTATAGTAAGAGTTAGTGGGAAGAAGCCGCGCGCGGAGCCATGGTGAAAGGGAGTAGGAGGGAGAAAGTTAGTATATCTCGGTCATATTTTGACCGATTTCTTTGAAGTAAGACTCGAATTCGGGGTTTTCTGATAAAGCGATTTCAGTGGAATCATTAGTTCTTTAATTAATGGAGTAAGTTAGGAATTAGTGAGGAAGTAGGCTGCGCCTAGAGGGAGGACTGTTTTGCAGAAATGCAACGAATACTTCAGCCTTTTTGCGGAAGATACGTTCGATTCCTCCCAGTCATTTCCGTGGGAGGGAATGCTGCAGGCAGGCGGTAAAAGAGGAGACTTACCTGTGGGCCGAGTCGATGCTCCTCCCGGACAGAAGCGGCGTGAGGCTGGCCGCACACTCGCATACACATATACACACAGAGAGAGAGAGAGAGAGAGAGGGAGAGAGAGACGCTTACCTACTCGAAGTCGGCAGAAGTAGTGGCGAGGAGGCGAGGTACCTGTTGGTCGATACGACGCTCATCCTGTTGGCGGGAACAGCGGTGCCCATTGCCGCGGGGCTTGGGTACGGGGGGCGAAAGACTAATCGAACCGTCTAGTAGCTGAGTCCCTCCGAGGTTTCCCTCGGGATGGCCGGAACTCGGGTCGATCGGTCGCAGCGGGGCGGAGGGACTGACCGGACAGCGCTGCGAGGCAGCGAGGAGGCAGCAACCGAGACAACGGGCGGTGACGAGGTGAACGTAGGAGAGGCGAGTGGGGTGTGAGGGAACCCGAACGGTTATGAGTACCGGATGCATGCAGACAGGGGGYGATAAGGCGGTGGGAGGACGTCGGCAAAAGTAAACAGTTTTCATTGGGAAGAGAGGAGARTAGAGGTGGGCTGYCGTGCTGCTGATGCAGCCTGTTATTATCGTACCTAAGCGCAACCTATGCACCTGCAACTGAGTCTCGGGCTGGTGGAACGGTTGTTGGCTTGAGTGATTGCTGTGTCATAAGGCTRCTGTTTTGGTCAAAACTTGGACGACGGTCACAAATTGCTAATTAMCACTTACTGTTGAGTCAAGCCGCTGCGGTTGTGCAGTACAAACTGCCGCCTACCATTGACAGTAGTAGAGTACCTTACTGACCTTGCCTGGGCGACCATGAGCGGCGRCTATGGTTGGTAGTGGAGTGTGAACTCCTTGAGCACCACCTCGTCGGGATGCACAGYGGCAGTGGAATTCYGAGGAGAGAGACTGCAGCCTTTTTTTTAGCATGGTGGCGATTTGGTCYGGGAGCCTGTTGTTTTGGCCTATATAGAGGTCGTTGTAAGYTGYTGCTGGGTGTCGTTGGCCGCTACAGGTTGCTTCAGGCTGTTGTGCGGCAGCGATTGKGCTGAGGAGAGGTATTGAGACTTGGGGAAGTGATCGGGCGGGACAAGAAGGGAGATTAGTGTCAGGGCTTGAGAGGCCGACAAAGGTTTGACTTGGCAGGTTGGACTTCGGAGTTGACCCAGCTGGTCTTGTTTTGGCCATCATTGCGGGGCCCTCAAGTGATCCAAGATTACAAGGCCCTCTCCTGCGAGACTGAGAGCACCATTCTTGGATCTGAGCGACTATAAATTTCCTCATTCTGTCCTTCTTACTCTCAGTCTAGTCCTTGGTTACGAGAGGAAGGCGGCAGGCGGGATTGCAACCCGTAAGTCCGCGTCAAGACTCTGTGGGGAGTCCACCCACCGATTGYGGGAGCTCTGCCGGAACTCAGGAGGGGTTCTGGAGGCAGGGAACCTTCAGGTAAATCATCTTCATCCGTACAGCCTTCTACTACCCATGTTTGCCTATATCCCTGTAGTATGATTGCCGTATGCATGTGTTGTCCCTATGATTTTTGTTTTCTCTTCATGATCATTCAGACTAATTGGAAAGAATGTGTGAGAGTGAAGCCTTAGTTTCTACTTTGTTCTGATTGAAAGCAGACTAAGGATGAACTGGGGGAAGGTGGGAGGAAGGTAGACTGCATGCGTTTGACCGGGTCAACCAAAGCCTGAGCATTGTTTCTACTGTGAATGGCTCAAGGCTATGTTTATTTGGCTGTTTTCTGAAGGACCAGACATTGTTTCTACTGTGAATGGCCTGGTCGCTGTGTTTATTTGATTGTTTTCTGAGAGTCAGGCATTGTTTCTACTGTGAATGGTCTGGCTACCTTAGTTAACTCTGAGGGATTGTCTGATTGAAGGGGTTTAAATTCTTGTTTATTCTGAGGGACGATTTTTGGTCTAAGGCTAAGCATTGTTTCCATGGTGAATGGTGTAGCCTCAAAACCACGCACATAATTTAAACTAAGTATAAAGGAAAGTATTTTATGTATATTTGCATGTGAACTGGCAGCTGGGCATAGTTTCTACTGTGAATGGTCCAGCGTTAAGCCATATCATTCATTAAGAAGAGAAAAAAGAAAATACAAAATATAAATAGAAATAGTTTGGGCAAGTTGAACATTGCTTCTACTGTGAATGGTTCAGTCCCCTGCCCATATTTGTCTTTTTCTTTTGGAAACAAAATCAGAGAAATACTAATCTTTGGATATTAAACAGCTCATGACGACTAGACATTGTTTTCATGGTGAATGACCTAGTCGTCTGCCCAAAAGAAGAAAGAAGTAGTTGTGCAACCTGTTCGTGTATATCATAAAGACAAACTGGGCATTGTTTCCATGGTGAATGGTCCAGCACTTTGCTTATGTAAGATGGGTATAAGGATTCAAGAACTTGAAGAACTTAGGATGGTGAGAGTACTTACACTTGCGGTTTGATTTGCATGTGACTGGATGGGATGACTAGTTTTGTTTGGGTTTCAATTTTATAGGTAGTTGCTTTAGTTGCTCGCTACGTGCTAGAGTCATAGCAGTTAGTGTCAATTCCTGCATTTTCTGTAATAACTTTCTTTACTTAGGTCAATTCATGCATTTTCAGAGATCTTTTCTTATACTTGACTTTGTGTAAATCTAAGCAAACTACTTTTCCTACGGGAAGCGCTGCCGAAATTTCTACAAATCCAATAAGTTAGTCAACTTTTGACTTGTTAGAGTTCAACTAGTCTTTTCATATACCTGGCTTAGTTAAAATCTGGGAAGTCTCCTTTTCTAAAGGGAGTGCTGCCAAAATTTATGCTAATTCAGGGAGTTAGACAAAATTGAACTTTGGGAAGCCAAAAGTTACTTTGAAAATTTGAACTTAGCCTTATATAAATTTTGGAATAACACTTTTCTAGAGGGAGTGCTGCCGAAATTTCCACAAAATTAAGGGGTTAGTTAAATTCAGTCTAAAGTTGAGCTCGAGCTTTCATTCGAGTTCATATCTGACTGAGTATAAATCTGGAAAGTTTCCTTTCTAAAGGGAGTGCTTCCCAAATTTTTACTAATTCAGAGAGCTAGACATCATTTGATTTTCGAGAGTTATAGATTATTTATGCTTTTATATCTAACTTAGTATAAATCTGGGAAGTTTCTCTTTCTAAAGGAAATGCTGCCCAAATTTCTACTAATTCAGAGAGTTGGACAAAATTTGGCTTTCCGGAGTTAGAAATTATTTATATTTTTCGTATTTTGACTTATATAAATTCTGAAAAGGCACTTTTCCTACGGAAAACGCTGCTGAAATTTTCTTAGTTTATGGGAGATAGATTATATTTTAACAGGTGGTGATACAGGCGATCTACCCAGAATAGAGGAGATTCTGCAGTTGGTCTATCTTTGGCTTAAGCACTGACTTAAAAGTAGACTTAGGTTTAACTTATAAGGAGATTTTGAGTGAGGGTGTATTATGGAGTTGTATTCTCCATACACTTATGATCTTAGCTTGGGGATTGATCTGTCGTGTGTTACAGGTCCTTTTGATCGTTTGATCCAAGTTCAGGGCTAGATCCAACTTGATCCCTTGAGGATCACTTTCTGTTATCACTGATAACAGGTTGGTTGTCGATCCGTCGGTTTACGACTCAATTTCAACTCACCCTCCACACTCAACCTAAAAGGCTTTAGCCCTGATGAATTTTATTGTTTCATTATGGTTTCACCCGGGCTTTTATTGAATGGCCATTTAACAAAGGTACTGAGTATTTAATTAAGGTTGGTTGGACAAGAGTTTTGAGGCTTGCATGACTAAAGCAAGGGGTATGAGTGTCGAAGGTGGTTGGGGTTGACTCCGTGTAGTGTGTGGGTTGTTGATTTGGTTCGTTGATGTGATTGCAGGTGTGTGCTGTGAATTAGATTCTGGATTTCGTTGCCTGCGAATCACATATATATGTATTATTGTGAGAGACCCCAGTGAGACTGTGAGAAGTGATCGTCACATACTTAACCCTTATATATGTATACATGGGTATACTTGGGATGGATGTTTGCATGGGGTGAAGAGCCCCCATACTAAAGTCCTACTCAGAGGCTGAGAATGAGGTGCTTAAGGGAGGCCTCTCCTTCTATTTTTGTTCTTGCTTTTTGATGATTTTCTTAGTCGGACGTTTGGTCCTGGGCCGGGATTCGAGGTCCTTGTCTAGGACATTCCAAGCCCTAGGCTCTGTAGGGGGGGGGGGTTCCCTCGCGCAGAGCCTATTTAAATTGCCTACCGAGACACTCAGGCCGAGAGCCGGAGGTGCTGCGGCGGATGGACGACTATTCCTTCAGCCGTGCAATGTTATGAAGGGTTAGACCCTCACGACACTTTGAGTCTGACACTTGAGTGTCATAAGCGGTACTCGGATCCACGAGGGACCGCTTGATTATGGACACTACATAGTACGCCATTATTGCGACTGCTTGCGTACGCCAGCATTGCAAATCGATATGAGTCAGCCCTGCGTCCGCGCGGTTTTATACTAAGTTAGCGTGCGACGCCTATCCGATTTCCGCGCCGGAAAGTTATGGGGGCGAGAAGCGTTGTCGCGTCGTTTGTGTTGTGTCGTTTCGTATGTGTGTTGTTTTGTATGTATGTGTGTTCGTAAGTGGAGTGCGCGTGGTGTGTGGAATGCGTCCTAGTCGACCGACGACGGGTCGCGCTTGGGACCTCAGCCCCCCAAGATGCCGATTTGCGTGCGGGTTCGATGGAGGCGTATTACCGCGCGTACCCCCTATGCTACAGCGAACGAGAAACGCCATCGGCTGGTCCACCTCTGCGATTGTAACTGATTAGCTTTCGTACTGTGGGTTGGTAGCTCGGCGGGGATACGCCCACCGAAGGGAGGTGACAACTCCCGTAAGGTGTAGGTAAGTCGTGCCTCGCGTAGGCCCTATCCTGTCGTAGGGGCTCGCNAACTCCCGTAAGGTGTAGGTAAGTCGTGCCTCGCGTAGGCCCTATCCTGTCGTAGGGGCTCGCGAGAGGTATGGCTGGCGCTCTCGGCTGGAGCGGCTTGCGGAAGCTCCACATGTATTATTTGCGACGAAGGATTTTAGACTAACTCCTGCCTGACGCGGCCGGGAGGGTCCCGCGCTGCCCCCGTGCGGTGCTGGACTGATGCGCTCGACAGTTGGCGCCGTTGCCGGGGATAGCGGAAAACCTACCGTTGTCCCTGGTGGAACGACATCCGGGTATGAGAAGTGAATAAGAAAAGGCATAAAGGAGTGATGAGAAGGTAATGAAGGAATATATGAATGGCTAAGTATAGGTGAGGAAAATTTACCGACCCAAGTACAGGAAGTATGAGGGACGATCGTGTTAACATTTGGGTAAAGTAAGTACTAAGGGTTAGGTAGGACGGATGAAATAGACCGGTCAAGGTATAATGTTGAATAAGGGAATGTGCTTGTTTTTTTTCTCTTATCAGGAAGCTTGAAAATAAGAGGTTGTCAAGATGCCTGAAACTGGCGACGCATCGGGTGCACCCAAGAAAGGCCTGACACTCGATGACCTCATCGAGGTTATCGACCGGCATGAGAGGAATCCAAGCAATATCCCAAAGGTCGATACTTTCCATTTTTGTGGGGAAAGAGTCTCGAAATGGCTGGAGCGGGTGAAACAAGCTTTGGTCGGGGGGTCGTACTTTGTAAAGTTTCAATGCATCCTTCAGTATGTCCTCCACAGCTACCACCAAGAGGTGAAGAAAGTCATAGATGCAGCCCAAGGTAGCTGGGAGAGGTTCAAGGAGGGGATGGAGAGGAAATACCGCCTGGGAGACGGGTTGTTGACTACCGCGGACCTTGAGGCGATGAACAAAGAGGATTTTACGACGATAGGGGCCTTTGTTCAAGAATTTAAGAAGAGGGCGCGGGAGGTCCATGTGATTTCAGAGGAAGCACAGTGCGCCATCTTCTTGGGGCTACTCACGGCATCGGAGGCCGTCGAGTTGACAAGACATGGAGGAGGTAGCACCAAGCTCACCTGGGCCATCATTGATAGAGGGGTGGAAGTGGGATGTTTGGACCAGGTCGAGCAACGTCAGGTACGCCTGCAAAGGCAGACGAGAAAGGAAAGAGATGCGACCGCTTCTGGGACCCCGGGGGTAACAAGGATTGTTAGAGACGTATTGGCACAACTAGGGTATGCGACAAAGCCGGTAGTGCAAAGGAGGGTGGTGACGGCTGTCAAAGTGAAAGGAAAGGAACCGGTGATAGAGGAGGCTGTTCAGGAGGAGCTCTGGGAAGAGGAAGAGCCGGTGCCGCAGCACCTGACGAAGGTCCAACGCAAAGTGCGTAATTTGGCGCAGGGCGGACAGGGATCAGGAAAAGCGCAGGCGCCTCAGCCCCAGGCAGCAGACCCTTTAAATGTGGCGGCTCCATCATCTAGTACGGGCCCCTCGCAAGGTGGGGCGCCCTCCTACGGACAGTGGCCCTGGCCGGTGATCAATGCAATTGTGCCATGGGGAAGCCCGCCGCCAGTAGCCGGACCGCAAACGAGTATGCCACCGCCCATTTACCCCGCAGCCCAGGCCCAGCCTGTGGCCCCGCCGCCGTCACCTGCTCCTAGTTCACAGGGCAGTGTGGCAGGAGGTGGGCACCAGGGGCAAGGCAATCAAGGCAACGGAGGGAGGGGTGGAGGAAGGGGGCGAGGCAGGAATGGCGGTAGGAGAGGGAGGCAATGGAATGGTCAAGGCCAGGGGTACCAAGGCCAGGGGTATCAAGGCCAGGGGAATCAAGGCCAGGGGTACCAAGGCCAAGGGAGTCAAGGCCAGGGGTACCAAGGCCAGGGGTAGCAAGGCCAGAGGGATCAGGGAAGTCAGGGGTATGGAAGACCCCGTTTTGATTGGAGGACGGCCATCTGTCAACATTGTGACCAACAAGGCCACACTATAAGGTTCTGTAATATAAGACGGGAAGATGAGAGGAGCGGGCTGATTTCCTCCACTATGGATGAGAATATCTACGATCAGTTTGGGGAGGCCATTGACAGAAGGCTTGGAGGGGTGAGGGCGGAAGCCCAGCGAAGGGCGGCAGCTGGGCCACCACCCCCTGTCATGTTCAAGCTATGGCAGGAAAAGGAGGAACCACCGATTAGGGTGGAGGAAGTGGAGAGCGATGAGGAAGTGGCTCAAGGGCTACGAGGAGGAAGTAAGACGGAAGAGCCCATAATCATCGAGTCAGATGACGAGGATGAGGAGGAAAGAATGAAGCCTCCGTCCGTCTTATTTGGGAAGATGGAGGACCTGCTGGATAAGATGGGGAGGTACCAACAGAAGTTGGTGGGCCTCTGTGAGGAAGTGAAGGGATGAAAGTCTAACATCCCCAAAATGTTCCTCTATGACTCCGGCCCGGAGTCAGCACCTGGGCGACCCGGAGTAAATGTGGTGGGGTCGTGCCCACAATCGGGGATGAGGGGAAGACCCCTCACTCCGCAGGCCCGGTTGGCACAGACAGTGCGAACGAGGAATCAAGCCAAGGCCAGTGCCAGCCAAGAGCCTCCGAGGAGAGAACCCGAATCAGGGAGAAGGAAAGAGGTTGTGGAAGTAGAGGACGACGATGATGAAGAGGAAGAGGACGAGAAGCTGCGCAGAGAGGAGGATCGGAGAGCGGAGCAGCGGGCAAGGAAAAAGGGAACCAGGGGAGAGGCCGAACCGGTCATACATGACGGACCACCCAAAAAGAAGAAATACACGGTTCGGTTGGAAGAGGGATTTGACGTAGAGAGAGTAATTGATAGGCTGCTGGAAGGGCATAATGACCTCATGACCCTGAAGGAAATCCTAGCTTCAGCCCCGCGACTCCGCGATGAACTGAAGTGGAGATTGTCGCGGCGCCTGGTACCCAATGTCCATCTGGGTACGATCCTGCCCAAGGAGGCTGAGTGGGCATAGTCGGGGACGAAAATGGACTGGAAGTGTGTAGCCTGCGGCACGGTGGATTTGGTGGTGAAGGGCTCCAAGTGTGCGGCAATGGTGGACACCGGGGCCGAAATGAACATCATTCGGGGAGCGGACGCAATTAGACTCAGACTGGATATAAACCATTCTGACTCAATATTCTGCACGGAGCCAGCTGCAAGGTCGTTTTTTGTGGGACAGCCTCGAATGTGTTCATCGAGGTTGAAAAGTTGAAGGCCAGGACATGCTTCTTCATAATGCCGGACGTGGACCATGGAATCCTCCTGGGGAGGTCATTCCTAAGCAGGACGGAGACCGTGATGTTCAATAAACATGACAGGACTCTAATTCTTCTCTTATGCGATCCTGCCTGCGGGAATTACGAAATAATTACATGCAGGAACACCGGGCCAAGGAGTATAAGGAACCGGCCCAATCCAGGATCATTCACGATCGAGGAGTCGGAAGGGGAGCGCCGGATGCTTCGGGCAGAGCCCGAAGCAGGAGAGAGGGTGGAAGCATTTTCCCTCAGCCTGTCAAATGTTGGGAAGGCCATGGACCTGGTGGCCGCGCATGAGATGGCAGATCCGGATGCCATCCAGGCCTTGAGGGAGCAAGTTCTGGAATGCCCCGAGGCAGGAAGGTTGAARTTGGTATATCGGCTCCCAGGCAGCGGAGGGCACCCCGTATCAGCACAAACACAATCTGTGAGTCGGCTTTTTTTAGGGGACGGCTCAAGCAGGGTTCCCCAAGGCGGTACAAGACGGTAGACAAGAAGTGTCGCCCGGTTCCCGTCCTCGTTACAGAGGACGAGGAAGCATATTACGAGAGGGAACGAGGGTTGATACGGCGAATGAGGGAGAGTGCTCTAGCACGGCCATGTCGTATCAACGAAGGGAACGAGGGGGAGTTGATTATAGGGGAACCCGACTTCCTACTGCCTTAAGAGCGAACAATGATGGTGGAATTAATGAAGAGGAGGCATCACGCCTATGCGTTTAGCGACGAGGAGCGTGACAGACTGGATGTGGACAAGATATCTATGATCCGCATCCACACCATGCCACACGAGCCTTGGAACATGAGAGGGGCGCGATATCCTAACCCTGACAAGGAAAAGAAGGTGGTGGACTACCTCGACGGCAAGATAAGTACACACGTCGCCGACTATTCTAGTGGACCGTATGCGTCCCCGTGGTTTTGCTTCATTAAGCCTGACGGGACGCTGCGATGGGTGCAAGATCTACAGAGGTTAAATGCGGTGACCGTGCGAGATGCTGGAGGACTGCCAAATGCGGATGCTTTGTCGGAATCCTGTGCTGGAAGGCCTATAATTTCGCTTATAGATCTTTACCCAGGATACGATCAGTTTTCGGTCTACCTGCCGGATAGGCCGGTGACGGCTATGCATACGCCGCGAGGATTAATCTACATGAACGTGGCCCCTCAAGGGTGGACCAATGCAGTAGCAATGGTCCAACGGGCCATGATTCGGGTTATGCAGTCAGTCAGCCCCCATATTACACAACCATACATCGACGATTTGGCGATGAAGGGGCCGGCAGTGAAGGAGAGCGATGAAGTCTCGCCAGAGGTAAGACGCTTTGTTTGGGAGCATATCCAGGACCTCGAAAAAATCCTGAGCCTGATCGAGGAGCATAACCTCACGGCGAGCGGGGCCAAATCCAAACACTGCATGAGGGAAGCGACTATTTTGGGGTTCGTCTGCAGCGAGAGGGGTCGGAGGCCGGATGTGAAGAAGACGGACAAGATTACTGAGTGGCCAGTTCTGTTCCACTCAGTAACTGATGACAGAAGCTTCCTTGGTACGTGTGGATTTTGGAGGGCCTTCGTCAAGAATTTTGCCGCTAAAACTGAACATCTGAGGAAGTTAGTTCGTCAGGACCATAAATGGGTTTGGGGTGAAGAACAAGAAGAGGTGGTAGCCAGAATGATGGAAGAATTTCGAGAACGAGGGTTGGTGTTAGGAGCGCTAGATTATGACGTCAAAGAGACGCGACCCTTCATTGTCGAAACGGATGCGGGCCCGACTGCTTTAGGGGGAGTTCTAATTCAGGCAGACATGGAAGGAAAGGAAAGACCCTTGCGATTTGAGAGTCGGACTCTCTGTACGACGGAGAGGAACTACTCTCAGTTCAAGAGGGAGACCCTTGCCGTCCTCCATTGTCTGCGAATCTTCCGGAACTACATCTTCGGCAGGAGGTTTATTTTGAGAGTGGATCCGACCGCCCTGGCCTACTCTCTAAGGAATTACGTTCCATCGGATCCGACGGTTGTCAGATGGATGACGTACATCTGGATGTTCAATTTCGAATTGGAACGGATACCTTGGAGTAAGAACCGGGCGGACGGGCTGAGTAGGATCAACTGGGATAAACAGGAAGGGGAGGCGGTGGAGAATACGCCCCCAATTGATGGATTTCTAGATCAGGAAGAAGATGTTCATCTCCACATCAATAAGTCGTCGCCGCGAGTGCCCAGCTGTGTAGGCTATCCTATTTGGCAAACACCAAGTGGGTATGAACGGAGGGATGAGCTAGTCCTTAAGCCCTTTGATGAAGAGGATCCCTGGGGTGGTAAGGATGTTCAGTGGATGATGGAGCTAGCGCTGGCCAGCTCGCATAGCCTGGTGGAGGATATGAGGACGATTGAGGAAGGACCTGGCCAGGTAGAACGGCATGAGGACCTGATGGGAGGAATGTATCTCCTTGTCAATACGTTATTGCAGGAAAGCCTAGACCAGTCAGGCTCGTTGAACCCGGCAGGGAATGTGGACGAAGTGCCTGAGAGCCAGGACGACGAGTTCGAGGAAGGGGAAATTAAGGTGGTTTTTCGTGCAGAGGAGTACGACGGGATCTACCTAGAGCTGGGGCTTCTTCTGTCATGTGAAATGCGGCTAAGGGATGCAAGCGATAGGGCTCAAAGGATGCTGCAGCGCTACTTAGTGCGAGACGGCCACCTTTTCATGAGAAGAGAAGTGGGGAATCCCAGGAGAGTCGTCTGCGGTAGGAATCGTCAGATCAACGTCGTAGCAGCGCTTCACGATGGCATTGCAGGAGGACATCGAGGGGTACAAGCCACGTATGCCAAGATAAGTGAGTTGTACTACTGGGATGGGATGATGGATATGGTCAGGAAGTTCTTCCGATCTTGCGTACCTTGCCAGGAAAGATCCCGTTTAAGGCAAGGAGAGCCGCTGCATCCAAGGCTAGAGCGAGAGGTGGGGGCTGTAGTGCATCTCGATCTACTTTTTATGCCGCTTGGGGACCAGGGCTATAACTATATTTTCGATGTGCGCGATAACCTGTCTGGCTTCGTAGACGGGCGGCTATTCGTACAAAGACCGGGTCAGTCTTGGTGATCTGCATCGAGGAGTATTACCTACGCTATCCTTTCGCCAGGGAATTCGTAATGGACAGGGGATCGGAGTTTACTTGCCAGGAGGTGCAATAACTTTTATCAAGGTATGGTGTGGCAGCCAACTACACCACGGCCGTGCACCCCCAGGCAAATGCTCCCGTGGAGAGAGGACATAGTACCATTACGAGTCTCCTGGCTAAGTGGACCGAAGGTAGGCCTAATCAATGGCCAAGATACCTAAGGGCGGTTTTCTTTGTCGAGAATATTACAATAAAAAGATCCACCAAGTACGCACCAGCGACGTTGTGGTACGGAAGGCACGCCACCTTCCCTATCGAAAGCTTTCTTAACACATGGAGGCGCCAGGATCTGGAAGTTAACCTGTCATTTGAAGAGTCGCTCGATATTCAGGCGCGGCAGGTAGGGGCGATAGAAGAAAGGATCCAGGAGGCGTCTGATCAGGTGGCGAGGAGCCGTATGGATGATAAGGCTCGATGGGATCAGTCTGCGCGGGTGGGGAAAGTACCCTTGGCAGTGGGAGATGTTATGCTTCTCTACGATTCATCACTGGAGAAGCAGTGGTCCAGGAAGCTCGATAAGAGGTGGTTAGGTCCTTACCGGATCGTACGGGTCGGAGACTTCAGGGCGTACCAGATTGAGGAGCTAAATGAGACTAAGTGGAAGGATTGGGTATCTGGAACGCGACTGAAGAAATTTGTGGTGAGAGAAGAGGTAAGAGAGACGACCTGACTGCCTTTAGAGTAGAAGTAGCAGGGTGTGTAGGTTAGGTAGGATGCATGCTGTATGAGTGTGGTCTAGTCTGAGCTTGCTTGATTATCACCTGTTTGCTTATCCCAATGTGTACCTGTTGTCTCCTTCGCCTGTTGTGCAGGTCCGACTTTACGAAGACAGCCATGCCAAGAGGAGGGAGGGGGACACGGTCGCCTCAGAGGCCGTTGGGAGCATCACGAGGATATGAGCGACATGGGCATCGCCATCGAGAGAGTACTCCGGTATACGATGATGGGGACATCGAGCTATTCCTGGATAGCTTTTGGGATCATGCGAGGCGTATGGGCTGGACCGTGGCCCAGGCAATCGAGAGACTGAGGGGAGTCGGCAGATTCGAGGAGCCCGTCGCGCAGATCCGTAGAGAGGCGACGACGAGGCAAGAGGTGGAGATGAGGATGGAGGAGTTGCGACCCTCGCCGGTGGGACCAGATGGCAGGCCGATCCGCCTGGAGATTGGAAATACGTCGGACTTCATCCCCGCATTTGAGTGGTTCATGCAGGGGCAAGGCATACCGAGAGATGATTGGATGCAAACGCTACCACTCTGGACCAGGAAGGCGGAAAGGCCCCTGGCTAGCCAAATCAGAGACATGGCCCGGGACTGGGAGAGCTGCAGGACACATTTGAGAGAGGCCTTTCGACGGCCAGAGCCCCCCCAGCCCAGAGTCGAGAGGCGTCAGAGGAGTCAGAGGCCGAGGGACCCTAAGCCCAGGGAGGAGAGACCGTCTCGAGGAGGACGGAAGGCCCTAGCCATGAGAGAGAAGGAGCCGGAGCAGGAGCCAGAGGTTGAGGAGCGAGGGGCATACCCTGAGTGTGGGTTGGGACCAGTGGAGTTCCATCGTTTTACTGTGGGTGGATTGATGAGGTCGCCAACACACACACAAGAGGAGCCGCCAGTGTCTGAGGGGCCTTTGAGGAAGTTGGAGACGCATCTGGATATCTCTCAGTGGAGAGCGTCGCCTCAGGGTGAGGAGCATGGAGAGCAAGCAAGGGAGGTGCCGCGGGAGGAGGTCCAGGATACTCCGCGGGAGAGAGGGCTGGGCGATGTGGGGAGACGTGCAGGGAAGGAAGTGATAGAGGTTGGAGAGGACACGCCCCCACAGACGCCAGCAGTGGGCTTGAGACTCGGGGATGCACCAGGAAGCACTCGCCAGGCGTAGGAGAGGATCCAGAGAGAGAAGGCCCGATTACCTTCATCAGAAAAGGCCCCTTCGCTAGAAGGGAGGGCAGAAAGGAGGAGAGAGAGGACAACTGTAAAGAGAGAAGCCTTGATCCTGATTGACAGGCACCTAGCAGCTCATGCTCTAAGGCACCCGGACCTGGAGGAGCCAGCACCTGCAGAGCCGCGCCAGGAGCCGTGCCAGCCCGAGAAGGAGATGGAAGCAGAGATCCCAAAGAGGGTCGACCTCCGCACGAGGGAAAGGGCGCCCGCTGGAGAGACGGCTGAAGAAAAGAGGGCGAGAAGAACCAAGCTAATAGGTGAGATATGGCAGGAGAGGCAAAGGTTGGAGGCAGCGGGGGAGCTTCCGGAGCAGCAGCAGGAGAGACAGAGATCGGAGGTAGCAGGAGCACTCCCAGGTCAGCCACCCAGCGCACCAGCTAGGGCTCCGGAGATTCCAGAGATGTGGAGAGACTTTTGGGAGCAGAGAGGAGTGGAGCTTCCTTCGCCAGTTAGAGCCGGGTTTGGGGTGGCCAGGAAGGCGGAAGAGAGGTTAGATCGTAAAATTAAGTTCCTGGCCAAGACCACTTTTGACCAGCACTTGTTATTGGAGGGCGATCTGGCAGGGAAGAAGATGAAGGAAGCAAGCAATGGAGTACGCCTGGAGGCTATGGAGGTGGAAATTCAGGAACTCGGGGCATTGGTAGCCAGTCAGGCTGCTATCATTGAGAGCCTGAGGCAGCAAACCCAGGGAAAGGTGGACAAGCCAGAGAGCAGCAGGCAGGGAGAGCAGAGACAGCCAAGACGTGGATTACCGGGACAACCATCTGCAGCAGAGCCTCGCCAGGAGCCACCTATGGAGAGAGTTATCCTGGAGCCATAGGAGGCGAGAGCCCAGAGACAGGCAAAGAGAGAGGCGTTCAAGTTCAGAGCCCCTACCGAGCTTGCGACGCTGCCGGTAGCAGCGGCGGGCCCAGTCGTACCTTTGGCAGTTGAGGAGGGGCTACCACCATCTAGAAGTGAGCCGGCTCAGGGCTCAGCAGAGGGATCCATGGGCGTGCTCCTTGAGGCGGTGCATACTATGCAGGAGGAGGTGAGTTTGTTTTCACATGAGCAGAAGATAGAGGAGCCTCTTGAGAAACAGATAGGGATTGGGGCAGAGGGTGTCATCGAGAGCATGCTCAAGAGGATGGGCACGCCTGAGTATGGGCCAGAGGAGATTGAGGAGCAGCCCATGGCAGTGCCAGGAGAGACACTCGAGAGGAGACCTCAGAGGTTGGACATGCTTGAGTACGTCCCAGTGACAGAAGATTTGAGGAGCAGACTGGGGTCTTGGGCTACAGGATCTGGGTCTGGGGGACCGGTTCCTGGAATGGAGCAGCAGGAGGTCGTTAGTACCGCAGCTCCTGGGACAGAGCAGCAGGGGGTTGTCAGTACCTTGGTAGGATCTCCTTCATCATCGCCTCCTCAACCCAAGAAGAAGAAGTTCAAGAGGAAGGTCGATCAGCTATGTTTCTACTTCAAGAGGGACGTGCATCATGCTCTGGACTGTCTCGAGTTCCTTGAGGATAAGGCAGCAGGGAAGGTCTAAGAGGTAGGGGGTAAGATGTATGATAGACAGGGTAGGATAGTAGAGAAGTCCGCATATGGACTTAGGGCTCAGTTAAATAGGCAAAACCAGGAAGAGTTGAGGAGGTAGGGCCGGTTTTTTCTATATAAGTGGGCGAGTATCTTGTGAGGCATCAACTTAGGTTCTGTGTAATATCCTCTTAGACGAACTCTAGTATTCCTACTAAGATGGGGCCTTGAGGATCAGGGTGATTTAGACGAGGCATGTACATATTTAGGTGGCCTAAACCCTGGCCTTTGAGAGACAGATCTGACATGTATTCAAGGGATAGTTATCAGTGTGGGTTTGGTGTGGCTTGAGTTGAGTGAGCTATGATTTAGAGACACTTTCTGTGTGAGACATTTTATTCTCTGAGTGTATATTATGATGAGGTTTTATTTCAGGGACCATTCTTATATGTGACGATCACTTGTCTCTCTCACATGTGGGTTGTACTCTGATGTATGATGAGTTTGTATGGACAATATGTGAAAAACATTTTATATGACATGGGTACTGTGAATATGATTGTAAGCAAAAGTTGCCTACTCCTCGATATACTTGTGCGACCTGCCCCCGGGCAGCTGATAGGGCAGAGTATAAGGCGAGGAAGCGCAGCCTGTTTGTGAAAAATTGTGAGGATTTTTGAAGAATTATGAGCCCAGGATGCTCAAAATGCTTACTATATTGAATATTGATTGCTTAAGTTGTGATGAGGACCCATAAGATGGTCTCTCAGTGATTTTGTTTATGATAAGCCCCCTTGGATTTTGGAAAAGGGGATGTTTTGTGATGTTGTGTGTTATGATGAGACCTCCTCGAGTTTTGAGGAGGGGAAGTTTGGTTTTATGGCGAGACCCCTCGTGATTTTTGGAAGAGGGAGTGTATTGTTTTATGGCGAGACCCCTCGTGATTTTTGGAAGAGGGGGTGTTTTGTTTCTGTGGCGAGACCCCTCATGATTTTTGGAAGAGGGGGTATTTTGTTTATGATGAGAGCCCTTTGGATTTTTGGCAAAGGGGATGTTTTTGTTGTTGGGAGACTCACCTTCAAAGGTGAGTAAACTGATTTATGACATGGTAAGTTGCCTGATAAGTGATAAAGTTTGACGAAAAGGGTCACTCCTTGGAATGTTTGAGAAAGTCGCAATGAGTGCAGGGCGAGAGATGTCTCAGGGTGGGTGGTTGCTGGCTCTGATCAAGTCAGGGGTCACGGCCTGGTGGATTTAGCGGTGATTTTGTTTGTAAGCGAGCGAAGGATGCCATGCTAGTGATTTTGTATTGCGACGCCCCCGTTTAACCACTGGTGCTAATTCTGAGACATATTGAAGAAAGACCAAGCTAACGGAAAAAAAGTTAGTACCTCTAGGGCGTAACCCCATTGGATGGCTGCTAGCCGGCGCAACCTGGTTGCGGGACCGCGGGGTAAGAGTTTAAGGGGAGTTACCCGCCCAAGGGAAATTACTCCGTGGGATAGTGAAGGTTGAGATTTTGGGAGGTCCTGATTGAGTGCTTATCAGGAGAAACCCTATCGTTGCGTAACCAACGAGGGTACTGTCGTTAAATAACAATGCGGTGGGCCGTAGTCCTGGTCCGATCAACCAGGCTATGGTGAGCCAAGATGGAGACATGGCCTTTCTGTACTAGATGCAGAAAAAGCGGAGTGGATATTAAGTATACATATATACTTATGTGTATTTGATTGCGAGAGATTTTGAGAAGGAAGGCGAGAGTGCCTTCAAAGGTCTCGGTTACGGCCCGCGTCCCTAGTTTTTGCCAGGACTAGGGACACCCAACGAGAAGCCGAAGGTTGTCTAGGACCGGGGAGAGGACGATTGGGAAGGTCTTTGGAACTTATGTTGTCAGCGTCCTAATTTCTGGGCAGTGAGAGGCCTGGGTTAGAAACCTGGTAGCATATAGTTGTGGAGGCATGGTTTGATGGAGGCCTCTACCCTGTGTTTGTAGGCTAATCGGATTGGCTCATTTCTTTCGTCAGCATTTAGAATGTGAATGGATTTATAGCTTTGTAATTTGGCGAAGCGACAGGGATGTCGCTTAATATGGTCCGGTAAGCTATCGGTGCGAATACCCTTACAAGAGTATCCGCCCTGTTTTTTGCAAGTGATAGAAAATAGTTTTGGCTTAAAGATTAAGTATACCGCGCTAGGAGCGGCCTCGTCTGTGACTTACGTCGGCTGGATGTTTAACTATAATAGAGAGTGCGTAAGGCGAGCGGGTTTGAGGCGCGCGTGATTCCTTTTTGTTGTTGATCACAAAGCCGGCACGAACGTCGGTCGTTTTGTTTAATGATATTATTAATACCTATTTATTTTTGATTAAGTAGGAACTAGGGATATTTCCCTTTGATTCGTGCGTTGGCTGAGACAAGCGCGCGTGCGAGAACGACGGCGACGAGGGCGACAGTGTGACTGTGGTAGGTCTCGGCATGCGGAGGGGCACGAGGGGCGGCTGTAGTACAACTTTGGTAGGTCGGCGCATACGTTGGGCGGCCGCGCGCACGGTTGTAGTTGGAGATGAGGCCAATTTTCTTGGCCCTGAGCGCATCGCCGCATCGCCTTATAGGACACTTGACGTGTATTGGTCTCAGGCTTGGGCTTAGCCCTATAGGTTACGGCATTGGGTTGACAATACGGAGGTTCGTGGATCGAGGCCGGCGGGTGTCGGTAAAACAGCAGCGGAGCGTCGGGGAGGAAGCCGATGGGGTTAAGGGCCGAGGGGCTATTCCCCTTGGTTTTTGCCATCAACGACATTCGATCGGTGGTGACATTTCTCTCTAAGTGAATCAATTTTTTACGTCGTAATATATATATATATATATATATATATATATATATATATATATATATATATATATATATATATATATATTTATTGCCCCAACGCCCATTTGGCTAGAACGTGGTGCCTAATTGAGTGGCCGTTCCAACAATCGAGGACCTTGAGCACGCGCCTCTTTTGGCTGCCCTACAGGTTCCTGTCCGTTCGGTATGCTGACGAAATTCTTCTATCCTACCCGTCTCAAAACAAGAACCAAGGGGTTTAACCTGTGTGCAAATCGGTGAGTGATTAGCTCATGGGGCGGAAGATATAAGGCTGGTGGGGGCGCTCTACAGGGGTACCGCCGCCGCCCGCGGGTTACTGAGAGAGATTTGAGTGTGAGCATGCCCCGTTGAGGCCTGATAGACGGAGGACCGGTGGGAGGCCGCCGCAACTTGGTAGTGCGGCAAGCTGTCCCGATAGTAGGAGACTTGGAACCCCACCCACTTCGGTCTTTAAAGTTCTTAATTGAGTAATTGCTACTATCACCAAGATCTACACGAGGACCTGCCTCGCCGATTCACGCTATAGGCTATACAGGCAGGCCCTGTTCGCCTTTGCCTGTCGCTGCTTTGGGACTGTCGCACCGTTGAAGTATGGGCCGTGCGCTTCAGAAACCAGCCCCGGTGGGCTAACCGATTCGGCATGCGGAGTAGGTACACACCCCTCGGTGGACCTTGACTGTCATGACTACCGCAGCTCGATCGGTTGCCTCTGTAGTTCCCTATCGGGTAAAAGGAGTAGTCGGGCGGCCTTCATCAAACCGCTGTGGGGAGAACCTCTGTTAGAGCGCTGCGACGGGCGGATCGAAGGAAAAGGGTCGAAAGACGGGTGTAGCAGTAGTCTTTCGAGCGCAACCGTAGTAGTCGCTGCGATAGGACGGGCCAGGCCGCCTGTCGAACAGTGTTGGGCGTCGTGGGTCCGCTACGGCTGGTCGCTGCGTTAGCAGCTGGGAGACGGCGACGATCCCGACCGGTGGGAGAAGGATGAATTGGGTCGGGAACTCAGGCCGGGTACATGCGCAGAAGGAAAGACACAGGGCGCGTGAGGAGAGAGCGGGGCTATGAGAGGCGGAGGATGGTAGGCATCGGGGGAGGCTGGTAGAAGTAAGTGGGCGCAGGCAGGCCAGCGTCGGGCGTTAGAGCTAAGGAAGGGGAAGAAAATGATTTGGGACAGGAATGCGCGCCGGGTACGTGCAAAGATGGAGATGGCGTGAACGAGGTAGAAGAAAGGAGTTACCACTCGAGTCTTGATAGAATCGAGCGGGGAAAGACTTAGAATAAAGGTTTTAGGATAGGGCGATTTCAGTAGGAGCGTTAGTTTTGGTAAAAGGTTAGTAGGTAGAGGTTTAATAAGAAGATCTGCTATGCAGAGTCATGGCGATGGGAGGATATGGCGGAAGGAAAAATTGAATAACTTTTTCGTTCCCCGATGGTTTTGGGCGGGGGGGAACATGCGGCTTCCGAGGACTGATATCGGGCGAATCAGATCATGAAGTTAAAATTGATAGGAAGTTAGTATAGTAAGAGTTAGTGGGAAGAAGCCGCGCGCGGAGCCATGGTGAAAGGGAGTAGGAGGGAGAAAGTTAGTATATCTCGGTCATATTTTGACCGATTTCTTTGAAGTAAGACTCGAATTCGGGGTTTTCTGATAAAGCGATTTCAGTGGAATCATTAGTTCTTTAATTAATGGAGTAAGTTAGGAATTAGTGAGGAAGTAGGCTGCGCCTAGAGGGAGGACTGTTTTGCAGAAATGCAACGAATACTTCAGCCTTTTTGCGGAAGATACGTTCGATTCCTCCCAGTCATTTCCGTGGGAGGGAATGCTGCAGGCAGGCGGTAAAAGAGGAGACTTACCTGTGGGCCGAGTCGATGCTCCTCCCGGACAGAAGCGGCGTGAGGCTGGCCGCACACTCGCATACACATATACACACAGAGAGAGAGAGAGAGAGAGAGGGAGAGAGAGACGCTTACCTACTCGAAGTCGGCAGAAGTAGTGGCGAGGAGGCGAGGTACCTGTTGGTCGATACGACGCTCATCCTGTTGGCGGGAACAGCGGTGCCCATTGCCGCGGGGCTTGGGTACGGGGGGCGAAAGACTAATCGAACCGTCTAGTAGCTGAGTCCCTCCGAGGTTTCCCTCGGGATGGCCGGAACTCGGGTCGATCGGTCGCAGCGGGGCGGAGGGACTGACCGGACAGCGCTGCGAGGCAGCGAGGAGGCAGCAACCGAGACAACGGGCGGTGACGAGGTGAACGTAGGAGAGGCGAGTGGGGTGTGAGGGAACCCGAACGGTTATGAGTACCGGATGCATGCAGACAGGGGGYGATAAGGCGGTGGGAGGACGTCGGCAAAAGTAAACAGTTTTCATTGGGAAGAGAGGAGARTAGAGGTGGGCTGYCGTGCTGCTGATGCAGCCTGTTATTATCGTACCTAAGCGCAACCTATGCACCTGCAACTGAGTCTCGGGCTGGTGGAACGGTTGTTGGCTTGAGTGATTGCTGTGTCATAAGGCTRCTGTTTTGGTCAAAACTTGGACGACGGTCACAAATTGCTAATTAMCACTTACTGTTGAGTCAAGCCGCTGCGGTTGTGCAGTACAAACTGCCGCCTACCATTGACAGTAGTAGAGTACCTTACTGACCTTGCCTGGGCGACCATGAGCGGCGRCTATGGTTGGTAGTGGAGTGTGAACTCCTTGAGCACCACCTCGTCGGGATGCACAGYGGCAGTGGAATTCYGAGGAGAGAGACTGCAGCCTTTTTTTTAGCATGGTGGCGATTTGGTCYGGGAGCCTGTTGTTTTGGCCTATATAGAGGTCGTTGTAAGYTGYTGCTGGGTGTCGTTGGCCGCTACAGGTTGCTTCAGGCTGTTGTGCGGCAGCGATTGKGCTGAGGAGAGGTATTGAGACTTGGGGAAGTGATCGGGCGGGACAAGAAGGGAGATTAGTGTCAGGGCTTGAGAGGCCGACAAAGGTTTGACTTGGCAGGTTGGACTTCGGAGTTGACCCAGCTGGTCTTGTTTTGGCCATCATTGCGGGGCCCTCAAGTGATCCAAGATTACAAGGCCCTCTCCTGCGAGACTGAGAGCACCATTCTTGGATCTGAGCGACTATAAATTTCCTCATTCTGTCCTTCTTACTCTCAGTCTAGTCCTTGGTTACGAGAGGAAGGCGACAGGCGGGATTGCAACCCGTAAGTCCGCGTCAAGACTCTTTGGGGAGTCCACCCACCGATTGCGGGAGCTCTGCCGGATCTCAGGAGGGGTTCTGGAGGCAGGGAATCTTCAGGTAAATCATCTTTATCCGTACAGCCTACTACTACCCATGTTTGCCTATATCCCTGTAGTATGATTGCCGTATGCATGTGTTGTCCCTATGATTTTTGTTTTCTCTTCAGGACCATTCAGACTAACTGGAAATAATGTGTGAGGGTGAAGGCTAAGTTGCTACTTTGTTCTGATTGAAAGAAGAGTAAGGATGAACTGGGGGAAGGTGGGAGGAAGGTAGACTGCATGCGTTTGACCGGGTCAACCAAAGCCTGAGCATTGTTTCTACTGTGAATGACTCAGGGCTATGTTTATTTGGCTGTTTTCAAAAGGATCCGGCATTGTTTCTAATGTAAATGACCTGGTCGCTGTGTTTATTTGATTGTTTTCTGGGGAGCCAGACATTGTTTCTACTGTGAATGGCCTGGCTACCTTAGTTAACTCTAAGGGATTGTCTGATTGAAGGGGTTTAAATTCTTGTTTATTTTGAGGGAGAATTTTTGGTCTAAGGCTAAGCATTGTTTCCATGATGAATGGTTTAGCCTGAAAACCACGCACATAATTTGAACTAAGTATAAAGGAAGGTATTTTATGTATATTTGCATGTGAACTGGCAGTTGGGCATAGTTTCTACTGTGAATGATCCAGCGTTAAGCCATATCATTAAGAAGAGAAAAAGAAAAATACAAAGTACAAATGGAAATAGTCTGGGCAAGCTGAACATTGTTTCTACTGTGAATGGTTCAGTCCCCTGCCCATATTTGCCTTTTTCTTTTGGAAACAAAATCAGAGAAATACTAATCTTTGGATATTAAACAGCTCAGGGCGACTAGGCATTGTTTCCATGGTGAATGACCTAGTCGTCTGCCCAAAAGAAGAAAGAAGTAGTTGTGCAACCTGTTCGTGTATATCATAAAGACAAGTTGGGCATAGTTTTCATGGTGAATGGTCCAGCACTATGTCTTATGTAAGATGGGTATAAGGATTCAATAACTTGAAGATTCATGAACTATCTATATGGAATGAACTTAGGATGGTGAGAGTACTTACACTTGCGGTTTGGTTTGCATGTGACTGGATGGGATGACTAGTTTTTTTTGGGTTTCAATTTTATAGGTAGTTGCTTTAGTTGCTCGCCACGTGCTAGAGCCATAGGAGTTAGTGTCAATGCCTGCATTTTTTGTAATAACTTTCTTAACTTAGGTCAATTCTTGCATTTTCTGAGATATTTTCTTATACTTGACTTTGTATAAATCTTGAGAAACTACTTTTCCTATGGGAAGCGTTGTCGAAATTTCTACAAATCCAAGAAGTTAGTCAACTTTTGACTTGTTAGAGTTCAACTAGTCTTTCCATATACCTGGCTTAGTTAAAATCTGGGAAGTCTCCTTCTCTAAAGGGAGTGCTGCCCAAATTTCTGCTAATTCAGGGAGTTAGACAAAATTGAACTTTGGGAAGGCAAAAGTTACTTTGAAAATCTGAACTTAGCCTTATATAAATTTTGGAATAACACTTTTCTAGAGGGAGTGCTGCCGAAATTTCTACAAAATTAAGGAGTTTGTTAAATTCAGTTTAAAGTTGAGCTCGAGCTATTATTCGAGTTATTCGAGTTCATATCTGACTGAGTATAAATCTCGGAAGTCTCCTTTTCTAAAGGGAGTGCTGCCCAAATTTCTACTAATTCAGAAAACTAGACAGAATTTGATTCTTCAGAGTTACAGATTATTTCTGCTTTTATATCTAACTTAGTATAAATCTGGGAAGTCTCCCTTTTTAAAGGAAATGTTGCCCAAATTTCTACTAATTTAGAGAGTTGGACAAAATTTGGCTTTCCGGAGTTAGAAATTATTTATATTTTTCATATTTTGACTTATACAAATTCTGAAAAGGTACTTTTCCTACAGGAAACGCTGCCGAAATTTTCTTTGTTTAGGGGAGATAGATTATATTTTGAGAGATGGTGATTCAGGCGATCCACCTAGAATAGGGGAGATTCTGCAGTTGGGCTACCTTTGGCTTAAGCACTGACTTAAAAGTAGACTTAGGTTTAACTTATAAGAAAATTTTGAGTGAGGGTGTATTATGGAATTGTATTCTCCATACACTTATGATCTTAACTTGGGGATTGGTCTGCCGTGTGTTACAGGTCCTTTTGATAATTTGATCCAAGTTCAGGGCTAGATCCAGCTTGATCCCTTGAGGATCACTTTCTGTTATCACTGATAACAGGTCGGTTGTCGATCCGTCGGTTTACGACTCAATTTCAACTCACCCTCCACACTCAACCTAAAAGGCTTTAGCCCTGGTGAATTTTATTGTTTCATTATGGTTTCACCCGGGCTTTTATTGAATGGTCATTTAACAAAGGTACTGAGTATTTAATTAAGGTTGGTTGGACATGAGGTTTGGCGTTTGCATGGCTAAAGCAAGGGGTATGAGTGTCGAAGGTGGTTGGGGTTGACTCCGTGTAGTATGTGGGTTGTTGATTTGGTTCGTTGATGTGATTGCAAGTGTGTGCTGTGAATCAGATTCTGGATTTGGTTGCCTGCGAATCACATATATACGTATTATTGTGAGAGACCCCAGTGAGACTGTGAGAAGTGATCGTCACATACTTAACCCTTATATATGTATACATGGGTATACTTAGGATGAATGTTTGCATGGGTTGAAGAGCCCCCATACTAAAGTCAAACTCAGAGGCTGAGAATGAGGGGCTTAAGGGAGGCCTCTCCTTCTATTTTTGTTCTTGCTTTTTGATGATTTTCTTAGTCGGACGTTTGGTCCTGGGCCGGGATTCGAGGTCCTTGTCCAGGACATCCCAAGCCCTAGACTCTGTAGGGGAGGGGTTTTCCCTCGCGCAGAGCCTATTTAAATTGACTACCGAGACACTCAGGCCGAGAGCCGGAGGTGCTGCGGCGGWTGSACGRCTATTCCTTCAGYCGTGCAATGTTRTGAAGGGTTAGACCCTCACGACACTTYGAGTCTGACACTTGAGTGTCATAAGCGGTACTCGGATCCACGAGRGACCGCTTGATTATGGRCACTACATAGTACGYCATYATTGCGACTGCTTGCGTACGCCAGCATTGCAAATCGATATGAGTCAGCCCTGCGTCCGCGCGGTTTTATACTAAGTTAGCGTGCGACGCCTATCCGATTTTCGCGCCGGAAAGTTATGGGTTGGCTACCGAGGGGCTAGGAGCGTTGTCGCGTCGTTTGTGTTGTGTCGTTTCGTATATGTGTTGTTTTGTGTGTATGTGTGTTCGTAAGTGGAGTGCGCCTGGTGTGTGGAATGCATCCTAGTCGACCGACGACGGGTCGCGCTTGGGACCTCAGCCCTCCAAGATGCCGATTCGCGTGCGGGTTCGATGGAGGCGTATTACCACGCGTACCCCCTATACTACAGCGAACGAGAAACGCCCTCGGCTGGTCCACCTCTGCGATTGCAACTGATTAGCTTTCGTACTGTGGGCTGGTAGCTCGGCGGGGATACGCCCACCGAAGGGAGGTGACAGCTCCCGTCAGGTGTAGGTAAGTCGTGCCTCGTGTAGGCCCTATCCTGTCGTAGGGGTTGGCGCGAGGTATGGCTGGCGCAATCGGCTGGAGCGGCTTGCGGAAGCTCCACATGTATTATTTGCGATGAAGGATTTTAGACTAACTCTTGCGTGACGAGGCCGGGAGGGTCCCATGCTGCCCCCGTGCGGTGCCGGACCGATGCGCTCGACAGCGTGACCACCCGCGTGAAAGGAGCCGTACAGATGATATTATCCGTTGTCTTCTGCATCCTACAAGTTTTCCTAATTGGCCCCTGCCCAGGTTTCGCACGACGCTGTACTTTGGAAGATCGTTGTTTTCTAGCCTTCTTCTTTGCTTGATGGCACGCTCGCTCCTTTCTCTGCCAATCTTTATATTTCCTGTGGTGAGAAGATGAAGGTTTGTCAGTGTCGTTTTTCTCCGACTCGTTACTTTTCGAACCTTCACTCGTTTTTTTCTTCCTCCTCGATGGTGCACGCTGCAAGTCTTCATTCATATTCTGCTCTGGAACTTCTGCGCAATTGAAGTCAAGATGTTCGCTTTCAATGTTGTTTTCCTCCATCGCTCCATCTTGTGGTGAAACACGCTCTTCCTGTGAATTGTGGAGTAGTGTCTCTTCTTCATTTGGAGCCTTGTCTGGGCCTTGCTCACCTCTTGCATCTTGGCTAGAATCAAGACAACGAAGATGCTGCTTGCGTCGATAACGGCAGTCCTGCAGAAGGCCTTCCTTGAATGTCAGATGGAATGGCACACGGAGGGGGTCGTTGAATATAATCTCCAGAGCCTCACCGCCTGGAGTCATCTCGTGCCATAAAAGAGGCACCCACCCAAGTAAACCAAGACTACCATACATGTCTTGCAAACAACTCATTGTATTTTTTACCATGTTACGACCATCTAGCGTCCACATCTGATTATGTTCAAATTCATCATATCCTGCGATGATCATCTGTCGATCGCCCTCCGCAATTCTTTCCCAACAAAACTGCGCATGTTTGTGAATTATCTCTGCATCTTGCACGTGAGGATTGAATATCCACACCCTGACAATCACAACGATATATTGCCAATGTCGAACAAGATCTTCCTTTATGAAACCTAATGGAAGGCAACTCCCAGTAGGTGTTTTAGCGGCCATCGTTTACTTGCCTTCAAACAACGAGGGATGCAATACTCCGTTCACCCAATTGATATTGTACCCAAAGAGCTTGCTGCCATTGTACTCGAAGAGATTGTCAACAGACACAACTTCTTTTGAAACATCATACTTGCTCAGATTCTCCACCCTCAATACTTTAGCGCCCCACACATCAGAGAACACATCTTCCCATCGAGTTTTCGACCCCGTTTTGTCTGTGACACTCACATGCTGAACACTCTGGAAAACATATCCATTTGACAGTCTTATATGGACTGGGTTACACGACACACCTGACCTACTCTACTTTGACCCACCCTCTGAGACCGAGTCTCCTTCTACGGCTGCCTCCTTGACCAAGGTCCTGTATATGAAATTACCGTTCACATATGTTACCTGCCAACTGTTCCCCATCAGATTAGAATGGTTTGTCAGAATGTGCCCGAAGTCCTGAGGTACTTTACATTGAAGCCAACCCTACTGTGGGTCTCACCTGGGATCATTGCTTGCAGCAGTTGGAGATGGAGTCTTCTTCTTTTTACTAATAACCCACTTCACAAGCAGATCAATGGAATCATAAAAGAAATCGTTTAGCCGCAGCAGATTAGTACTTTTCAGCTTCTTGTGGATGACTGTGCATCACAATCGCTTTCTGCTTTGCATTTTTGTTCATCCTTCGCACGCGGTCTATTACAAACCGCAACAATACTTGCATCCATGCTTCCTCTGGAGGCGCTTCAACAACAATCCAATGATTTTTATTCCAGACCGTGAAGCAGTCCCTTCCATGCATATCTTTCCCTGGTTGTATCAACTGTGGCTCCCAATTCACGTGAAGTCCGATCTGTCCGCTCAACAATGCATGTACTCCCATGGATTGAAGGTTGCTTTTCCATCATCTCCATAGATGCTTCCTTCCCCCCTCTATCTTTCCCTTCGACCGCTCCATCCTCACACTGGGTTGCATCGCTCTCTTGCTCGCTCCCTACCACCATTTTACAAAGAAGTTCTTAAGTATTCACTTGTTGTGTGGACCTCGTCATTAATTCCGCTGCCAATTACGAGTAAACGCACTCCATTGTCATAACCATGTAGTGCAAACGTTTCAGAAACAGTTAATGAGAGAGAGTGTGTGTGTGTGTGTGTGTGTGTGTGTGTGTGTGTGTGTGTGTGAGAGAGAGAGAGAGAGAGAGAGAGAGAGAGAGAGAGAGAGAGAGAGCATCCACAACCGTGTGGGTTTGAAGTACATCCGGTTTACACTGTGTACAAGAAGTCTCACGGTCGTGGATTTCACCCTACCGTAAGAGTGTTGGGCTGCAGTCCACGACTGTGTTACGTTTTAAAACAAAATGTTGGTGTTAGGTGTACAACGTCACACAGTTGTGAACTTCTTCCAATTTTCGACAAAGATACGCTACAAATATGTGATCTATAAAACTATATCATTTTCATACTATACAAAACGTCCCACTATTCCCGAGAGAGAGAGAGAGAGAGAGAGAGAGAGAGAGAGAGAGAGAGAGCTATAAAACTATATTCACATCGTACAAAACGTCCCACTATTCCCGACATAGAGAGAGCGAGCAAGCGAGCAAGAGAGAGAGAGAGAGAGAGAGAGAGAGAGAGAGAGAGAGAGAGAGAGAGAGAGAGAGAGAGAGAGAGAG
>BFEA01000223.1:453935-487344 GCA_003427395.1 Chara braunii
GGGGTCCGGAGCCGGGGTTGGGTGGTGCCCACCCCCGGACCCCCGCCGGGGCCCCGGGGCCGGGGCTCTACAACCCTGATAGACACCCACTCTTATAAAAGATGTGGTAGCCCGGGAGATCAACAACATCATGTGTGAGTATCCCCTGTCACAAATCACTCCCGCTGTGCTAGATCACTAGTCATAAGAATAGCAAGTCGATATAACAAGTAGTCTGATTGATACTTCAACGTGCTATCGATGTCAAATGTGAAGTGAAGCAAGAGCGAAGATTAGCTCCCAATAACATTCCCAGAAGGGATCTAAACTGGGAAGTCCATCTTTGCTCCACATGCTCACCAACGCCGCATATGAAGTCAATCTCTCCCTCTAAAAAAATAAACCGAAAAATAAGCCAAGGAAGGTCCCAACAAAAAATAAAAATAAAAAAACATCTAGAAAATTGAAAAAAAAGTATGTTATGAGGAAAAATAAACCGAACAACTTCTACCCGAGGGCCATATCAAAATTCTTTATCAAATTTAAAATAAAATTAACAAATAAAAGGAATTTCATTTTTAACGGCCGGGCAATTGGTCATGGGCCACTCTAGTGGCCTAGCCTGTGACGGTTGGTAAACAGATCAAGTGTTGAAATCCTGTAGGATAGACTAATGTTAGAGGGGTTACGCACCTTTGAAAACATACATAAATATATAAATTTAAAATTTATAAATAAACAAGAAAGCACCAGCGAATCATGTACTCTTGTGCTCCTCCTCCTTCCCACATTCTACAACTTATCATTCCCTCTCTTTCTTTTTTCCCCCTTTTTTCCTTTCTTTTTTTTCTAATCTCGTGCGAGGGTTTACCCCTCGGCATAGGGCCCAACGACAAGCACGTACCTGCCTTAAGTGAAGGCGGGCCCCCTAAATCTCAATGTGTGATGAAGTCGGTCAAATTTTGCAAATCTTGGTCGGGGTCAAACAGTTACTACGCGCCAGTTGGTTACATCCGCTTCGCTCGTGAGAATCAGAAACATTCGCGAGCCTTCCAGGCTCTCCCAGCAACGTGGCTGAAGCGGGGAATATCACATGTTTGTGCCTGGGTGGTTGGGGATGCTTTACCAATGCAGTCCCAAGCCACTGTCCGAACGGGCCTGGGCGCAGACACTTTCGCCGAGACTGAAGCTACTGGATACTGGGCCTCACGTGGGGGAAAGGCAGGGGAGAGCGCCCGCCATTTTTCATATAGAAAAGGGCACGGCACCAAGCCATTCATTCGGGCACTTACACTTGTGAGCGGCAGCGCTGCTGGAGCTTGGGCTCACGGGCTGCTTGCTGCGTTAGTGCAGTGTGTGGGCGCCCTCAGGCGTCAAAATGGAAGAGGGCGTTGCTGAGGGCAGCGCCATAGCCCAACCTCCATAACCAAGCTGGGGCTTCGATACAGTCCGCGGATGGTAGTGGTCTTCGTGCATGAAGGAGAAGACGTGGGTCAAGGAGGCAACGTGGTATTGGCGATGGTCTTCGAAGGTCGACATCTTGAAGTACTTCAGATTTGCTGCTGACGTCAACTGGTTGCATTGTTAATTCGTAGGATGGTAGTAGCTGTGAGGGTAGTCTGGGCGCGGAGCGCCAAGTAGGGGGAAGGGCTGTGAACACATATGTTGGTGATGGTGAGAGCATGCTCTCATTGACATTTGGTTTCAGTGCTTTGATTCTCCATTGGTGTATTATCGATGCAATTCTGCTTATTGAACAGTGTTGGACTTTCTCGCTTTCAATGTGATTCTGCATTCCGGAATTCTATCATTTCGATACGTTCATTTTCGTTGCATTCGTCACTGCATTAAAGGAAAATTCTACTGATGTTTGTCCCTTGTGCTCTCGCGTTCCTTGTGTGTGTGTGTTTTTTTTCCCCTTGCGCTTTTGTCTTCCTTTTGCTTTCGTGTTCCTATTGCTCTAGTATTCTTACGCCCCTTAAAAAATAAAGAAAAGGTTCATTTTCTCTTTCAAAGTGTCAAAAAAGCTTCAACTGAACTGACACTCATTCCTATGAGCAAAAGATTATTCCTTCCGGGAGAAAACAATTAAGCTGAAGAGAGAAAAACACATGTTGAAAATACATAATAACCTTCTTTGAAATAAATTAAATTAATGTTAGTTTTTTTTTTTCAATACTATCTATGATTTAATTAACTAACATGGACGACACCAAACCTTGACCAGAGGGGTGGATGATGCAAAAAAAATAAAATACATTCTACACACAGAGATTTTGTGATGATACACGCCTTCTATGAATTTTTTTTCAACCTCTATTCAGGAATTCCTTATGGATTTTTTTTGCCCGTTGTCGGTCAAAATACCCTTACAAGGGTATTTTGCCATGTCTTTGCATTCGACACGGTGGCGGCGTCGGCTACCATGACGGAGCCAGTCTGGAATAAAGGGGGTGTGCACGCTTGGCGTGACACTGGGAGAAAAATTCCTCGACCACTTAGGCCCGGGGAAAAATCGGTAAGAAAATTTCGTTAAGAGTGTATGCGCGTTATTATGACGCGCGTTGTGGTGATTAGGATCAGTAGTAATACCCCTCGACAAAAGACGTCGAAGGGTCAGTTTAGGTTGATGGTGTGTCAGGTAGATCTACGACACGCACTGAGACTTGGGCTGGTACCTGTCTGTCTACCGATACCAGGGGCTTAAAAATTTTTAATTTTTCGACCTCCGAGTCGAGTACTCTCCATATCTACCTCTACTTGGTGGAGTACCAGCCTACCCACCACTTGAGTGATTACCCCGCTGCGACCCTTGATGCCGCAGCCACGGCTAAGTACCGGCCCTTCGGGCCTTCCGATGAAATAAGTGCCCTTGAGGGCGCGCGCATATTCAAACCAACGAACCTAAGAACAACGCACCGACTGGCAAGCGTGCACAAGTACGCAGGCTGGTCAGATCAGACCTACTACATCTACTTATAGGGAGGCAGCTCTTTATTACACTGTGGTAAGAGCTAGCCTAGTAGGTAGAGGGATGAACTTATAAACAGGGGACACTGGGATCGAATCCAACCTGCCCTTGGGCTAGCTTTTTTGCTAGCTACAAAAGGGGCGGGGCTTGTTTTTTTTATCACCCGCCCTCAGACGGGCGGGATTCGAACCCACGACCTTACATATAGGAGTTAGTAGGGTTAGTAGGATAGTTAGAACCGAGTGTCGTAGGACTCCGACACTTGGCAAGATAGGAGGAAATTGCATGAGGAATCTCGGTAGATTTGTTATTACGATTTTTTTATTTTAATTTTAAGATTTATTATTTTTCCTTTTTACTTTTTTTGTTGCCCTCAACGGCCTACCTGCCCGAGGTGCCCAAATGAATCGCGCCCCGATACCAGGGCAGATTCACCTAGTAGAGAGGCCACCCGATTGCGGCCGGTAGAATTCCGTCGCAGGGGCAGGGCGATACGAACACCAGGGTACTGCGGGGCGCAGACAAAGAAAAGGATGGGAAGGAGTACGTGCAAGCAGCGCAAGGTCGAGCGTCTATCGCGACCGAAGTAGGAAGCACCGGGCGAGAAAAGAGAAGGCGAAAGGAGGAAGAGAGGGAGAAAGAGGGAGAGAGAAGAAGGAAGAAGGAGAGAGGGAAGGGAGAGAAGGAGGAAGAGGAGAAGAGAAAGGTGGGGAGAACGCTTACCTGAGCTGGTCATCGGACAGCGACGACAACGGTGGCTCGAACAACGACGACAGCGACTCCAACGAAGACGGTGACGATGACGAGGAGCGGGAGGAAAGAACGGGTAAGTCCCGTCCCACGCAACCAAACCCGATACTCCCATCGAATAGAATAAAGATAAAAATAATAATATAATAAGTAATAATAATAAGATTGAATAAATAAATAAATAAATAAATAATAAAACCAATGAATCTGCCACTAAATGTGGAAAGATTCACTTCGCTCTGGTGTGTATGAGCGTGTGTGTGTGTGAAAAAGGAGAGAGAAAGTCCTTCTTCTTCCTCCTCTCAGTCCACCTTCTTTTTCTCACCCTCTCGCCACCTAACTTCTCAGTATCAGCAGACTACGACAGAGAGAGAGAGAGTTGTGACTTGAGACTTGACGACATTGGATCCAGGCTCGACAATAGGATTCATACATTTTGACGAGGGACTATTTGGGCATGTGCCGAAGACTTGGTGTTGACGACATTCCCATCTTCCCCTCTTCTTCGTCTAACCTCCCTCTTCTTCGTCTATGGTTGGGGCTGGCGCAGTCTTCCTGTGTAAAGCGCCAGACCCCTTTACACCATGGAATGATGATGATGATGTATGTTCGGGGCTGCAATGCAATATTGATTGTTCAGATCATCGGTACCTAAGTCTTCCACTACGCTATCTCGTGCTTTGTATGAGAGGTCGGTTCTTGATCCGGTCTGCACCGATACAGTAGGCGACGGGGTGCGTGTGTGTGTGAGGGAAAGAAGGAGAGAGAAAGAGGGAGAGAGATGGAAATCAAAGAAGGAGAGAAGAAGAGAGAGGGAGAGAGAGCCTATAAGCCTCCTACCCGCTCCTCGCCGCATGCTACCTTGATCGATAGAACGAGCAAAATCAAAAGGTGGCAGTGTATACTTCCGTGTTTCAGCGGAAGATTCATTCCATTTTGCTCGTCCTATCGATGGGATGTGTGTATGTGAGATGTTCATGATTCGACCAAAAAAGAGAGAGGGAGAGAGAGAGATTGAAGGGAGAGAGAGATCGAGGAGAGAGAGAGATCGAGGGGAGAGACAGATTGAGGAGAGAGAGAGATTGAGAGGCGCTTACCTACTCGCCGCTGGTCGCAATCGCAACAGTTGGGTGATCAACCCGAACATAATGCACCACACCAATACACGGCTCGCCGGACGCTACTTGGAACAATATGAGCAAATCGAAAAGTGGCAGTGTATATTTCCACGTTTCAGCGGAAGATTCATTCCGTTTTTGCTCATCTTGTCAATGGAGTGTGTGTGTGTGTGAGTGAGGAAGAGAGAGAGAGAGAGAAGGCAGAAGGAGAAGGAAGGCTTACCTGTCAACGATTACTGCTGCTTCGGCGTGTTTCCCTTTGAAGGAAAAACGCATACCCTTGCTGAGTGTACCTGACCGAAAAATAGCTTGTATGGATCCGGTTTGTATATGTATTATTACAATGATGATTATTATTATTATTACTATTATTATTATGATTATTATTATTATTATTTTTATTATTATTATTATTATTACTATTTTAATACATCTAATATACAAACAAGATGGCGGAGAGAGAGAGGAGATGAAGAAGGAGAAAAGAGAGAAAATAAAAAGAGAGGGAAAGAAGAGAGAGGATGTGGTAACTCGTGGCTTGGTGACATTTGGATTTGGACTCAACTTTTGGGCTTCAGACATTGCAAACGAGGGATTATTTGGGATTTGTGACGAAGACTTGGTGTTGACGACATACCCATCTCTCCCCTCTTCTTCGTCTGATGCCCTCTTCTTCGTCTGATGCCTTCTTCGTCTGATGCCCTCCTCTTCGTCTAATGTCCTCCTCTTCGTCTGTGCGTGTCTGGACCTGGCGCCCTATTCCTGTGTATAGCGCCTGACCCATCACACCATGTGATAAGAATGATGTATGTTTTGGTCTGCTAGTAACGTTGATTGGGCTAGTCATTAAGTATTCTAGCATTCTGCTTCGCTCCTTTGTCTACGTATAGAGAGGTCAGTCCCGGTCAGGTCTGTCTATTGTATCTAAGTCTTCCCTGCGCTATTTAGCGCCTTTATGCATATGAGAATGCACATTGCTTGGCAAGGTTCTGTCCGTACAGCATTGACCATTCAGTCCTTTTCATCACACTTAAGATCCTCAGTTATTTCGTACGTCACGTTTCTGTACATGGCGAGGAAGGATGATGATGATGAAGGGATGATGATGATGATGATGATGATGATGATGACGGGGTGAAAGAATGATGATGATGATGATGATGATGATGAGGGTGAGAGGATACATACCTGTCATTAACAATGGTCTGCGACGGCCAACACCTTCAAATACCTTGGGTTGCCGCTGATGACAACAGTTGCATTGTCTTTTTGTAGTCTGTAGTAGCTGTGTAGGAGTAGGCTAGGCGTTGATCATAAAGTGTGAGTATAAAGGAACTGGACTCGTGTGTCGGGAGGAGAGGGTATGCTCTCCATGGGCATTGGTTTTCAGTGCTACCAACCTCCATTGGTGTATTATTGGTGTACTGTTGCTCTTTGGACACGGTGTGACTATTCGGCTTTCAATGTGATGGTGTAATCTGGGATTGACATCTTGATGTCATCTTTCGCTACATTGTATTATTATTGTTATTTTTTATATTATTATTATTATTATTATTATTGTTATTATTATCATTATTATTATTATTATTATTGTACTCATAATGATCTCTGGTACACATGGCTCCTGTACATGAGGGATCGAGGTAGGGAGCAAAGCGAGAGACTTACCTGGTGCTTGAAGCAAGCGGCATTGGCCGCAACCTGCTCACTCTCTGAGGAAGTTGTTGTCGTCATCTTCGACATAGTAGATAGGCTGAATCGGATCTTCCATTTGTAGCCTGGGCGTCGACCCAGATAGGATATCGACATAAGTCTGTAATGATGGCAATGATAGTGCATGTTTAGTCTACCTTGCAACATTGGTTGGGCAGATCATTGAAATGCCCACATTCCGCAGCGCTACCTTGTACCATGTGAAAGAGGGTCGGTCTTGTTCGGATTACGTCATCACCATCTGCAACAGTGTTGGAAGGACTTAGAGTAGTGATGGAAAGAGAGAGAGGGGGAGAGGAAGATCGAAGATGAGAAGGGAGAGAAAGACCGAAGATGAGAAGAGAAAGAAAGATCTAAGATGTAAGGAGAGAGAGAGAGAAGGGATGAGAGGGAGAAAAGAGAGAGAGGGTTGTGATTCGAGACTCGACGACATTGGATCCGGACTCAATATTGGGAATCAAGACATTTGGGCGGGGGTTATTTGGGATCTATATTGCGGACTTGGTGCTGACGATATCCCCCTCTCTCCGCCCAATCATCTGACTGGGTATGTCTGAACCTTGCGCTTTTCCAGTGAACAGCGCCGGACCCCTTCTCTCCAGGTAGACGATGATGGGGGATGTCGGGGTCTTACCTTGCAAAGATGATTGTTCGGGTCATTGGTATCTAAGACGCACGCTATAGCTGAGAGGTCGGTTAGGACCTGCACCTATACAATAGGTAACATGTGTGTGTGTGTGATTGTATACGGGTGCGTATGTGCGAGGGTGCATAAACAGATGGGAAGGCAACGAAAGGGGAGAAGGAAACCTTACCTGATCACGGCGGGTGACTTGACTCAGATATGACACACCTTGGTCCGATAGTATCAGTCCGAAAGATTGTTGCAATACGTTCGTTATCATTAATTTATCATGATTTATAACTATTACTCTCGTTATTACGGTGCTTTAAAGAAACGAAGGTTAGAAAACAAGGAAGGGATGAGTGGAAGAGAGAGAGAGAGAGAGAGAGAGAGAGAGAGAGAGAGAGAGAGAGAGAGAGAAAGTTCTTCTTTCTCTTCTAAAGTCCACCAACTCTCCTTTCCCTCTCGCTGTCTACTTCTCAGTATCTGTGGACTACGAGGGAGAGATACGGCCTGAGAATTGATGACATTAGTTTCAGACTTGACTTCGGGATACACACATTTGATGAGGGTTATTTGGGACCTGTGACGCAGAGTGACGACGTCCCCCATCTTCTCCTCCACCCTCTGTCTCTTCCCCTCCTCATTCGTATGTGCATGTTTTGGGACAGGCGCTATCTTTCTGTGCGAGCGCCAACCCCTCACTCCACTGTGCGATGATGATGAATGTCGAGACTGTATTGCAACGTTAATTGTGTCGGATCATTGGTATCTAAGTCTTACGCTCGCCATCTTATACTTTGTAATGAGAGGTCGGTTCTTGTTCTGTCTTGCACGATACAGTATGCAACATCTATTTGATCTTTGATACGATGTTGTATTGAATGTCTGCAGGAGCACGACATCGACAGAAAAGTGTCTCTGGCGATCAATCGCGAAGCAGTTTTCCACCACCTTAGTTTCGTTTAACAGGTTGACGATCAGTGGCCGCTGTTCATTTCCGGACGGTTTAGTTGAGTGAGTGGTTCTTAGCATATCCATCAATCCATCCATGTTGCAGCGTTTGTCGGAGAAGCTGCTCTCTTTGCGGTTTAATAATAGTCTGTGATTGCTGGCTGGATGGTGAGGTTTTGGAAGGGATTGACTTTTAAGTAACGGCCTTGTTCTGCTGCTCTCTCTTTGTCTGCTGTCCTGCACAGCCGGCTGTCGGAATCTCACTTCGTTACGCTAGTGAAGCAACAAGGTATCCACCCTCTGTCTCTTCCTTTTCTCTTCGTCTGTGAATGACGGGGACTGGCGCAATCTTCCTGTGCGAGCGCCAGGCTCCTTCACACCATAGAACGAGGGTGACGTATGTTGGGGCTGCATTGCAATAATGATTGCTCGGATCAGTGATATCTAAGTCCTCCGCTACGCCATATTGTACTTGTATGAAAGGTTGATTTCTGTTCTGGTCTGCACCTTTACAGGATGCAACAGTGTGTGCGTGTGCGTGAGTGCGAGAAAAGAAGGCGAATTGGTGGTCTTGAGGGAAGGAGGCGAAGTGTGGGGTATCAAGGACTAATAGACTACTTGGATTTCAGTGTGATATTGCGAGTTGGATTTCTGTGCTTCATCCATGTTTATGTTCCTTGCATAATTATTCTTATTAATATTGTTATTATTATTATTATTATTTTATCATTATTATTATTATTATTATTATTATTATTATTATTATTATTATTATTATTATTATTATTATTATTATTATTGCATCGGTCCTTAAGACCAACTTACGCAAGAGTGTTCGCGAAATGCATCGTCGCCAAGCATTAGACAAAGATAAACAGGGGGAGAGTCGAGTTGTGCAGCACATGTTGTCAAAATATATGATCACAAATAGTATCACAGTTTCGCGGGTTCAGGCGCTCATCAGCGCAATACAAATCTCTTATAGTTGAACCTCGCTTGCACACTCTCTGACTCAGTTCCTTCTTCCTAATGTACACATGCACACTCTTCTCTCAAGGAACTACTCTGAATACTATTACTAACCCTCCATATCTGATACTAATTTGTCGGGTCCGCATTGGTCCAATGAGATTTCTCTTTTGTCCCAGACCCTACACCGGACGTGTCCAAGTACTGTCGCAATGAGTTTACTGCTGCTGAGGCCTTCGGCCTGGATTCTGGACTTAGGCTTCTGGGTCTGGGCAGTTCTCAGACTCAGGCTAAGACTTTGTTTATTGACTTACTTTTCAGACAGGCGCAACTTTGGACGAACAGACACACGAGACTGCACGATCAGTCACATCCCTATCTGAACAGATATGACATATGTGTCTCCTAGCAAATAGGTGTGTCCTTCGGCATTGACCTTTGACACTAGTTTCTTGCTTCTATTTAGATGCGCCCCTCTGACCAGAGAACTGGGCCTTGGATCTGTTTTTACATCTCCTGGGTCCTGGCGAGATACCATTTCACGTTGCTCAACCTTTACAAGGCCTGAATCGAGTAAGGAGGACTCTCCTATTATTATTATTATTTATTATTATTACTAGTGTTATTATCAATTTAAGTGAAGGACGTATGACATCTGTCTGTGAAAGATCGAGGTAATGAGGGAATGGGATTCTTGTGATTGGATGGAGAGAGCTTGCTCTCCGTGAACTGTGTTTTCATTGCTACGAACTTCTACTGGGGTATTATCGGTGCAGTGTTGCCCCCTGGGCACAGTGTGACTATCTGACTTTCAATATGATGATGAGAACTGGAATTGTCATCTCACTGTTGCTCATTTTCCTTATATTATTATCATTATTATCATTATTATTATTATTATCATTAATCCTTGGGTGCATGTGGCATCTGTGAGATGGGGAATTGAGAGGGCAAAGTGATACGAGAGGCATTCATTGTGCTGGAAGCATGTGACATTGGTCGCTTTATGCTTGTGCCTGGGAAGGTGCTGGCGTTCATCAGCGGGCATGGTAGGGTAGGATTTTCATCCGTAGTCTGGGCGCCGAGCGCCAGATAGAATACCGACATTAGTTCTTCGTCGATGATGGTAAGGACTATACCAGCATTATCCATCGTGAGCTCTTAGTGCCTTCGTGATTAGTGAGGCTCGTACTGCAATTCTGCTGTTGGGCCGAGGACACTACTATCTGGTCGGTATAATGTTGCTGTTTGACGGAACTTGCTGTATTTATTGTATGATTACTATTGTTATTATTATTATTATTATTATTATTATTATTATTATTATTATTATTATTATCACTGTTATGTATGTAAACAGCAGCGCAGCAAACGAGCAACACGCGCCCACTCAGATACTTAGAGATATGGATTCCAAACAAGAATTCACTCTCAACTGGCCATAACAACTCAGCGTCCAAACAAACAACTGTGTACAACACACACTCCCCACCGACTACGGCTGGGCCAGCCATGACTTCCTGCGCTCTATCACTATGACTGCATTCCTCATCTCTCCTACCCGTTGCGTCCTCCGGGCTCGCTGCAGACCTCCTCGCACAAGACACTAAGACAGCGCCCCGCATGGCTTCCACATGAAAGAATGACCGGTTGGGCGCTGCCTGTGGGGTAGGGGGCTGGCGGCCATGGCTTGGCTGCCTGTGTGCGCAGAGGGGTAAGGGGTGCTGCGTGGGTCATCAAGGGAGAGTGTGGGTAGAGAATGAGAAACATACCTAGGTGGAGAAGAGGTTCGTATGGGCGCTAAAGTCGTCACTCGCTGAGCACCTACAGTACTAAGAAGTAGGATAGGTAGGGCGTCCGGGCGCCGTTCAAAGAGGGAGAACTGCATCAGGTTAATACTGTTGATTGCCCGATCTGGCTATAGACATTGACTCATGTTTTGCTGTGCCAGTCTCAAATGGATGGCTACTCCGTCTCATTATGTTATCTTCTCTTGCTTTAACTACCCGGACAATAGTGTGATTTCGCTGTTTGATTTTCTGTGCTTCGTCCACATTCAAATCCCTTGCGTATTATTATTATTATTATTATTATTATTATTATTATTATTGTGTAATTAGATTCGCCTCATTCACACCTTCATGTATGAAAAACGGCAGCACAACAGGCCTCGTACCCGCCCTAAGAGAAGGCGAGCCACACCCGTGACCGCCCTAAGTGAAGGCTGGTCAGGGTATCCACGAACATGCCTTTCTTTCCACATTCTCGTAAAGTGGGTGTCAGACAGTTGCAGCATTGCTGTTGTAGGCTAATGAGAAAGCGGCAGTGCCGTCAATGAGGCCGGGCAGACAAAAGGGGAACCGGAAAGGGTCTGCATATGGACAGCGGTCCTGACCCAAGGGGAGCAGCTGTACAGCCTGGGCCACATCTGGGTTGGGCCTGGGCGCAGGGTCTGGATCTGAAACGCAGGCTCAAGGCAGGCCGCCCACACGCAGCATTGGCATATAGGCAGAGAGTGCGAGTGGGCATGGGTCTTGGCCAATGCGGGCATTGCTGGCACGCTGGGCGAATGCAAGCCGCTTCGCTGTGCAACGTTGGGATGAGGCAGGCTAGCGCTAAGATGTAGGGCGCTGCCTGCACACAGGGGCACTGGCGGCCCTAACCGGGCCCCATGAGGATGCAAATAAGAGGTGAAGGGCAAAGGTGGTTCTTCGGAGGTGAAGGGCGCTATAGGTTATCAAGGGAGAGTGTGGATGATGAGGACACGTACCTGGTGGAGGTGGAAGTCGGCATTAATGTTGACATCATCACTCGTTGGTCGTCAAGTTGTCTGATTGCTTCTGTGTTGTAAGTTATACACTAGGCTATGACGTAGATAGGACTCCAGGCACCATTCCAGAAAGAGAGCTACGATGAGTTATGTTGTTGGTGTTGCCCGACTGGGCTTGGACAATTGACTTATGACTATGTTGTTTCGTGCTCAAATGAATGGTTACTCAGTTCCCGTGTGCTATCTACTCGGGCTTCGACTACGTGGACTGCGGTGTGATTCTGTGGTTTGGATTACGGTGCTTCGTCCGCATTCATGATCCTTGCATTTCTTTTATTATTATTATTGTTATTATTTATTATTATTACTATTATGTTATCACACTCGTTCGTTCACACTCTTCATGTATGTGAACAGCGGCACAGCGTACTAGCGACATGCGCCCACACAGTAATCAAGGATGTCGCAATCAGATAAGAGTTCCCTTTCAATTGGCTATCGCGGTTGTGCCCCAAACAACTCACTGTTCACTCTCTGGATCATCTTAGATGTCTCACGCATGATGTTGTGCGCTCACTCAGCACACATGCCACTAAACACTCTGGGCATCCGCAGAGCATTGTTGCATAAGACATTGTAGCGACGCTTTCGCATGGCTCCACAGGAAATGAATGAATGGTTGTGCACAACCTCTTGATTTTACTTCTGTGACTGACTGGTCTGTCCTGTTTCCCTGACCCACGATGTACACAGTCCCAGACAGTACTTGTTGGGCTGGACTGGGACTGACTGGTCCGATGCTCTTGACCACATGGCATTGCACCACATATTCACCATGGTCAAGCATACATGGAATACGGACTGTGACATATGCAATGGAACACAGCCTGTGACGAAAGCAACAATACGCGGAGAGAGACACATACACACCAAGAGTGAGACAGACGAAGAGAGAGAAAATAGAGAAAGAGGAAAGAGAAAAAGTATCCGGCATACAATCGCAGTCTGCACTTAGTAATGACGTCATATAAATTGGACTTCGCTATCAAAGTAGGCCTGTTGCGTGAGTGCGAGATTAGGAGGGTAGGCAAGCAGTATAAATTGGGCATTGGCTCATTATATCGTTATATTGCTCTGTGTGGCTGGTGCTATGGTATTACCTGCTCATATACAACTACTCAGACGATTAAATGGTCTCGCAGCTTGGGGTTGGATATAAATCACACCCCTGTTATTATCATTGTTATTATTATTAGTGATATTATTATTATTATTATTATTATTATTATTATTACTATTATTATTATTATTATTACTATTATTGTTATATTTGCTATTATTATCATTGTTACTATTGCCACTGGCACCACATACTAGAATAGAAATCAGAATCGGACAGGGGTGTGAGGCAACGGAGCAAGGGAGGGCGCCAACAAGTATGACGACTCTTACATCCTTCATCCTCCTTCGCCTTCCTATGCCTAAACCCCACATAAGCACACAACCATCGTCAAGCCACGTGAGTGAAATAATATTTTCAAATGGCTTACTGAGATCAGGACTCATGCGCAAATGCACTCCCGTTCCATATTTGATCCATGTAACAGGGCGATTGCGGGAGCTCTGCCGGAGTTCAGGCGGAACTCTGGAGGCAACGAACGGCGAGAGACGTTACTTAGACCCAATTGTTGTTTTGGAACATAACAGGCTACCATCCGCAATGATGCTCATAAAGGTTAGGAATTCAGGATCGATAAACCCTTCAAAGGATTAAGGGATGGACAAAGGTCTTGGATTGCGGATAGAGAAAAATGTGGCTGAGTGAAATTTGATTGATTCTGGATACAACAATCTTGATATGTGGGCATTGATTGAAGGTATTGATACAAGCTATTAACCTCTTATGATCATTCTCTCTATACTCCATCTAAACGATGATGGGTACCCTTGTTTTGAGCTGGCTATAATCAACTGTCATGGATCACATCGATCGTTTCTCATTATGAATCTGACTCCAGCATAAGTTCTCAAACTAGCAACGATTCGGGGCACAAATGTCATCGAAAGCGATAATTTGATCCATCGATAAGGCTTGTGTGGAAATAAGAATAGTAGGGAGAGTCTGCCTTAACTCCGATGAGCCTTACGCTTGGTCAATGATAAGTGCAAGGATCCTTGGACACCCGCCTTATTGAGGGTTAGCCAGAGATAAGAGAAAGCAGGGAAATCCTGCCTTATCAGTGACTAGTCTGATATAAGAGTAGTGAGGTTTTTAAGGATACATGCCTTATCATTACCCAATCCAACATTCTTTTCAGTGGTAAGAGTAACAAGGATCCTTGGACACCCGCCTTGTTGAGGGCTAGCCAGTGATAAGAGTAGCAAGGGAATCTTCTCTTATCAGTGACTAGTCTGATATAAGAGTTGTGAGGTTTCAAGGATACCTGTCTTATCATTGATCAAACCTAACATTCTTTTCAGTGGTAAGAGTAAGCAAGGATCCTTGGACACCCGCCTTATTGAGGGTTAGCCAGTGATAAGAGTAACAGAGGAATCCTGTCTTATTAGTGATTAGTCTGATATAAGAGTTGTGAGGTTTCAATGACACCTTTCTCATCAACAAACATCCTAGCGCCTCGTTAGTGATAAGAATAGCAAGGATCCTTGGACACCCGCCTTATTGAGGACTAGCCAATAATAAGAGTGACAGGGAAATCCTACTTTATCAGTGACTAGACTGATATAAGAGTAGTGAGGTTTCAGGGATGCCTACCTTATCATCGGCTAACCATAGGATAAGCCTACCGCTAAATGTGCTTGGCACACAAAGGTCAAGACCTACAAAGTTGCCTTTATCAAACAAGCTCCAGTAACAAGTGGATATATCCTGAATGGTCTGCTATACCACCACTAACTTTCTCCACAATCTGCATTGTTCAGTCCTAACTAACTATCTCTGATTCTACTGAGAGGGGATAAGTGAGATTTTGTCTCAGAGAGAGACTGTCATGTGTCTGATTTCTTTCCTTTAGATTCTTTTCCACAGGTTGGATTGATGATGTGTTCCTTTGTGTTGGGAGAAGGAAGGAAACTCAGACAGGATAATCCAGAAAAGGGATAGGAATAAGATAGTGAAAGGGATATGAAGAATTACTATGACAGTAAAAAAAAAAAGGGGGTGAATTACTATTCACTACTTGAAGCAGAAAGGCGACAACCCAAACGATTAGTTAAGGATAAAAGTCAGACAGAAAACACAGAGTCTAGAAGGAAACTTTCTAGATCTCAGTCAGGAAGAGAGATATTAAGTTTCTCTTGGACTGTGTTGTGTCTACAGGTTTCGACACTTCGGAGAACTTACGGGGGAATCCGTAAGAACAATAATTTTGTTATCTCTGGATAACAGGTCGGTAGAACTCCGACTCAACTCCCACCATGGCTTGACACCCACACCTAAGACAAGACCTAAGAAGATAACAGATAAATCTTGCCCATGTATCTATGCCGAAATTGTCCAAATCACACTCGGGAGTCTTCGAAATGTGTGGGGCTGGGGTAAAAAGAGTCATGGTTACGAAGGTATGTTGTTTTTAAGGGTTTGGGGCATGAGTGACTTGCTATGAATGGATTAAAGGTTGACGCTTGTAGGGCATTCTGTGTCTGCATCTGTATGCGTATATGTGGTTTTCTTGCATTTGCACAGGTGTTGGACATTTGTGCTGTCTTCTAAGTTTGAGATCGTCTGATAAATTCGGGCAAAGGGACACGACAATCGTGAAAGTGAGGTCCACCGCTCAGTCAGCTCCCCTGATTTACATACATACATATATTTGTGAATGGGATCGTAGGCTGGTCGGTACCTAGGAAGTCATTTTGTCTGGGACTTCTTTTGAGAAGAATGAGAGATTACTAAGGGTTTGACTTTGGCATTTCCATAAGGTCAACAAAGGGGACATAGAATCATTGTCATAGTTAACTTAGCGTGGAAGACTGTCCGAGAAATCGACCTGATAAGATAGTCGGTCCGGGGAGTTAGCACTCCGGTCCCGATATACGGGTCAGTCTTAAGGCGTTCTACCGCGCGTATGCCTATGCTACGGCGATCGAGAAAACACCCTCGGCTGGCCTACCTCTGCGATTACATGTAAAAGTCTTCGTATGTGGGTCAGTAACTTAGCAGGGATACGCCCACCTGAGGGATGGTGACAGCTCCCGCAGGTGGAGGTATGTTGTACCTCGCGGGACCCTAACCTGTCGTAGGCAGTCGCAAGAGGTGTAGCACGCGCGCGCGGTCGAAGTTGGTATTGCGTAAACTGACAAAAAGAAACTCCTGCGTGACACGACCGTGAGGTCGAACACCAGAAACTACTCTGCGTATGGGTGTGGGACTGCCTCGTGCGACAGGTGGCGCCATTGCCGGGGATCTCGTTTTTAGCCAAGGTCCTTAGTGAGCGGAGTTGGGTAAAGCAAGATCCAGGCAGAACGACAATTATTAAAAAGTCGGTAATTAACTAAGACTCTAAGTGGAATACGGTAACTTAGATAGCTGGTGACGAGTAGTTGCTCCAAATAAATCGGTGTGTAAAATAAGGGCTAAATACACATAAGTACGATTGTCCTACTTATACTAAGAGTTAGCGAATATGGCACCTAAGGGCCGTGCGACCGGAACCGGTAGAGGAAGAGGTGGCAGACAGGGGAAGGTGCCAGAAAGGCCTGTGGACTTGACCAGAGAAAGGGAGGAGTGGAAAAAAGATGATGAAGGCTTAGAAGAGAAGGACGAAGGATTGAGGGCGAGACGGTATCGGGAGGAGAGGCGCATGCATATCCCAGACCCTTACGAAATGGCATATTTCTGATATAGGTACGCTGCGTTACGGAGAATCTCCACCACACTTCGATCTGCCTAGTCGTCTGCATCATAGCCCTTACCCTCTGTCTCAAGAGAGGCAGCTGACCGTCCTTCCCCTGCCTCACCAACAAGGGTCCCGCGAAGTACCACGTGTACCTGATCCTCCTGTGGTTTCGCAGTCTACGTCGCCTGATAGGAGGATGAGCCTATCACTCCTAATGTTTATATTGTGTCAGTTAGAGATCAGTGGGTTAATATCTTACTTGTTGTATAAGAAGATTATATAAGGGCCAAAAATGTCAAAGAAGGTGGCAGGATAAAAAAGGAAAACTAGTCAGATCCTGGAGTTGAAAGTCTGATGGAAGGATGTGGGCTGAATTGTGTTGTGTAGTAGGTGGAGTATACCAAAGAAAAGAAGATGGCTTCTGCCCGATATCAAATCACGATCAGAGAGCCCGTGCAAATGAGGCGTGGCCTTATGATGAATCTTCCCAGTCGCCACGAAGAGAATGAAGAGACAGGGTATTGTTGGGGGATTTCTGTCGGAAAACAAACTTTCATGTGGATTGAGTCTGGATCCGTTAGAGGCGAAAACTGTGCGGTAGAGAGGGTTACCCTGTACATCGCATCAGAAAACCTGCAAGCTATCATAATAAATTTAGTACTAGGTATTGATCGATCTCTCTCGAGGCTATTATGGATAGCAAAGTCAACGCTCGAGTCTAGAAGGAGAGGTGCTAGTATGAATGGATTTGAGGGGGTCATAGGAACTGTGAGGGTAAGAAAGGCGATGAAATTTCTTCCGCCAGCAGCGTATCTAAGAAGGACCCTCCCCATGTTCATCGTAGATGCAATCTTTGGAGGGAGGACCCGAGTGGAAAGGGCTGTGGAAGCCGCAATGGCAATACTTGAGAGAGAATATCACGCACCTACCCCTCTGCTGGTATACTACATATACCTAGAGATAGGGTCTTTGATTGAAGAAAGGGATCGACAATTTATACTATCACGTGTCGAATTGTATGCACGTCAATACGATTGGGCAGATATGCATATCTACTGGAAAGAACTGAAACAGGGGATTTTCGATCAAATAGGAAGGGGTGCTTAGGGAAGACTTACATAGAGAGTTGTTGAGAAATGAAAATTGAGCGGTTACTAAGAAAGGAAAGGTTCTTTCTTTGGCTGTTGTAACAGGAATACTAGGATGGCTTCTTTAATGTGGTTCGCTGATCGGAGCTTTCTGATCAACCTTCCCGAGCCAAAGGAAGGAGGGGTTAAGATGACACTGTCGAAAAGAACGATAGATCTGGATGAAGAATTGGACCTACGGTGAGGGATACCGATAAGACAGGAAGCCTTCCTTTGGATAAAAACTGGTTGGACCACAAGGGAAAGGCAGGCAATAGTAAGGGTGACACTTTATCTACCGGCCCTTCTCTGGAGGGCACACTCGATCGATCCTGCGATAGGGGAAAGTCGTCCCGTCTCTAAGTACGTGTTGATAGTCGGAATGACTCTTGACGGGTTTTCAAGGAAGATGTATTGGGGAGAAGAAGGGGAGGTTATAAAATCGATCGATGCTAAGTGGGCAGCCGAATTCACATATTCAACGTAGTACGTTAAGACCACGCTTTCGAATTTTATAATCAACGAAGCATTTTGGAGAATAGAAAATATAAAGCGAGCGAACTCTCAGCAACATCGGTTCCAGAGATGGGCTTCGAGTTCGAGGCGTCGGAAGTTGTTTACCGTCTAAACTTAGAAATGAGACCAAGATTAAAAGAAAGGAACTTCTATAATGTACTATGCGTAGTAAACACGTACCTACGCATCTACCATTTAGAAAATCTATCGACCTACTGGCGCAATCTTTGCCGGGAAGGATGTATTGAAAAATTTATAGATGAAATTCCTTCTTTATTTGGTATGGTTAAATGCTTTTGGCACGGGGACTTGGTGCTCCTAGAAGAAATACTTGGTTGAGAGAAAAGGGGTGCGAAAGGTCGTATAGGGTAAAAACGAGTGACAAGAGTAATGGATATGTCAAGATAGTGACGAAAAGGGTGGATCAATGGTCGTTTTGTGTGTCTTAACAGGGTCTACGTTCTAGCAGGAACCCAGAAAGAAAATGGGAAAGATGGGTGATGCCAGCGCCAATGGAGGGCCGCCAATCACCGCGACGGAAATCGTCAAGTTACTAGAAAAGAGAATGATAAAGAGGTCTAACCTACCGAGAATAGACATCTTCCCTTTCAAGGGAGATAGGGTGACTCATTGGTTGGAACTACTCGAGCAAATCTTCAACCAGTTGACACCAGCCGAGAAGTTTGCCCAGTTGTTTGAATACGTATGGTGGGAGTGCACCTCTGATGTAGAAGAGGTAGCAAGAAAGTCCAACAATGATTGGGCTGAGTTCAAAAGAGGCATGCAAAAGATGTTTAAGCTAGGAGATGGCTTGCTCACGATTGACCATCTCTATAACATGAACAGAGATGACTTCACCACGATCAGGGCGTTCGCCAACACATTCAAAAAGACAGTCGAGAGGGTCCCGGGACTGTCTGAAGAAATGCAGTGCGTCATATTCCTAGGGAAATTCTCTGGGTATGAGGCGATGGAGCTAACCCGAGGGGGAGCAGCCGGGAGGAAGACAATTTGGGAAACCATCAAAAGGAACATCGCGGCTGGAGACATGGACCAATTGCTCCATCACCAAATCAAGGTCGAACGAAAAAAAAGAAAGGCAGTTGGGACGATCCCAGAAACGGATAGTGTACTTGGAGGAGTGTTGAGCAATATGGCAAATGAAATAAAAGAGCTTAAGGAAAGAGTGACATCATCGAAAGTGTTAACAGTGAGACAGTCATCAGAAAAGAGAAGAAAGGAAGAGGAAGATGGAGATAAAGAGGTAGAAGATGGAGGACCAGAAGGAACGGGCAAACTGACAAAGTGTAAGAGGAAGGCTAAAAATATCGCTATCGGAGGACAAGGGTCGGGAAAAGGATAAGTAACTCAACAGGCGATAGTCCAGTATAGATGGGAGCCGTCAACGAACACGGCACAATATGGTAAATGGCCCGTGGGTCCGCCTATGGGAGCATGGCCTACGGAGGGTCCATATCCTATGTTACCCCAGAATCAGAATTTGGGAGGAGACCAAAACACGGAACAGTTCCAACCAACCAGGATCGAGTCGCCAGGGAGGTCAAAACCAGAACAGGTCCCAAGGACAAGGACAAGGACAAGGATGTGGAAGAGGTAGGAATGCTGATAGGAATCAGGGACCAGGGAAACGAGGAGCAGAAAATAGAGGAAGTGGGTATCAAGGTGGAAACTTGGGGCAGCTCCAAGGAGGTGCGAATCTGGAAGGGCAAGAATACCAGCAGGGGTATGGTCGTGGTTATGACCAAGGCTATGGAAGGGGGTTTGGTAGAGGAAATGGGTCATGGAATGGATAGGGTTTTGGCAGAGGATGGATAGACTACAGCGAATGCATTTGTACCCACTGTGGAATCAAAGGACATACAGTAAAGCGATGCCACATCAGGAAACTTGACGAGCGCGATGGACTCATAACATCAAACATAGATGGCGAGGTGTTTCACAGAACATGAAGGCCGATCGATCATGAGATTCCGGGAGGCACTAGAAAAGAGGCCCTTCGCATAGCCACGCTAGGTCCCAACGCCCCGGGAATGTTCAGATTGTGACAAGAAAAGGAAGGACCAGTCGTACGAGTAGAAGATGTAACTGAACTAGAAGAAAAACTGAGCCGGATGGGGATCGAAGAAAGCGAGGACGACGTACCCCTTGTGGAAGAAGAAGCAGAAGAGGATTATGATAGGATTAACGTCAGGGACACGTTTGATAGGATGGAGGATCTGGTGAATAAAATGCAAAGGCTGCATTTGAGGCTTCAAGGGATATGTGAAGAAGCGGGGAAAGAAGGGGCTGGGTGCCCGAAAGTATTTACCATGGGATGTGGAGGATCGGGAGATGGGTCAAATAAGCCCAACCCAAAAATGTTAAGGGCCAACATGGCCGCAAAGAACAGTGGGGGTCAAAGGAGCGTAAAAGGAACAATTCTGTTCGCTACAAGAAGACCCGCAGGAGGGGATCCTCCAAAGGAGCAAGCCCAGACTTCCCAGCCTGCAGAGGAAGAACCACCTGTCATGGTAGAGGGTGACGAAGATGAGGATGAGAAGATTAAGGAAGAAGAAGAGAGGCAGGCAGAAATCAGGGCTAAGAGAAGGAAAGGTGAAGTTAAAGAAGGAAGGTCCAAAAATGACGAAGCGCCAAGCAAGAAGAGAAAGTACCAGATGTCGATCGAAGAAGGGTTAGACCTGGAAGGTCTAGTGAATCAGCTACTAAAAGGTCACAATGAATTGTTAAATCTGAAGGAAATTCTAGCTTTGGCTCCTAAGTTAAGAGAAATGGTGAAGGCGAGGTTGTCACGCCGGAGAGTGGCCTCGGTCAGGATGGGGGACCTGATTCCCAAAGAGGCAAACTGGAGCGTGGCGGGAAGCAAAATGGACTGGAAGTTCGTGGGAACAAGGTCCATAGATGTTATGATAAAGGGAAGATGTATCCTGGAATGGTCGACACCGGGGCGGAAATGAACATTATAAACGGAGAAGCGACAGTAGAACTAGGACTGGAGGTAGATGAAAACGACTGCGGGTTTCTCAATGGAGCCAGCGACAGGACCAGGTACACGGGGGTTGCGTCGAATGTGGTGATAGAGATTGGAAAAGTCAAGATACGTACGTGTTTCTACGTCATGCCCAACTTGGATCTTCCAATATTATTGGACAGGTCATTCCTATGCAGATCCGAGTCGCTCATTATGAACAAGCACGACGATATCATGTTCGTCATCTTCTGTGATCTTGCCTGTGGGAATTTTGAGGTTATCACCTGTAGAAATACCGGCCCACAGAACTCGAAAAACAGGCTCAATGCCGAATCCTACACATTCGAGGAATCATAGAATAGGAGGAGAGAGCTGGAATGAGAAGAAGGAGAAGAGGAGTCAGATGACGAAGAAGCTAAAGGGTTTGTATTAAGTCTAACAAATATCAGTGACGCAGTGAAACTGGTATCGGCCTATAGGATGGCTGATCCGGACGCAGTCAGGGCACTCGCAGAAAGGATCCAAGACGATCCAGAAGGGGGAAGGGTTGATTTCGTTTACCGACCGCCTCTTTTTTCTCAGATAATAGCATCCCCGCATACGCCAAATGCTCAAGCTCCCGGTCAGCATTTTTTAGGGGTTGGCTCAAGCAGGGCTCCAAAAGGAGGTACAAGACGGTAGATAAGAAGTATCACCCTGTGCCAGTTCTAGTGAGTCGGGAAGAAGGGGTGCATTATGATCAGGAAAGAGAACTGATACATCGAATGAGGGAAGACATCCGAATGGGCCTTGTCGTATCGACGATGAGACTGAAAAAGAACTGATAATAGGGGAACCTGGGTTTCTGACAAGGCAAGAGGAGGACTTGGTGAAAGAACTGATACGTGAAAAATATGGGGCATATGCCTTCAACGATGATCAACGTGGGAGGCTGGATGTGGACAAGATCGAAATGATCCGCATTCATACGGTGCCTCATGAACCATGAAATGTCCGAGGAGCTAAGTACCCCAACCCCGAGGATCGCAGAAGGGTGGTAGAGTACCTAGATGGAAAATTTTATACGGATGTTGCAGGGTATTCCAGTGGACCGTACGCGTCTCCATGGTTCTGCTTTGTAAAGCCAAATAAAGTGTCAGATGGGTGCAAGACCTCCAACGACTAAACGCCGTAACCGTAAGGGATGCAGGAGGTTAGCCCAATGTTGACCAGTTGTCAGAAGCTTGTGCAGGAAGGTCGATTGTGTCCCTCATCGACCTCTACTCTGGATATGATCAGTTTCCAGTCTATCCGGCAGACCGTCACACGCCTAGGGGATTGGTCCATATGAATGTTGTGCCGCAAGGATAGACCAATGCTGTGGCCATGGTGCAACGAAGCATGATTAGGGTTATGCAGCCAATCAGCCTTCAGATCACCGAGCCAGACATAAATGATGTTGCAGTTAAGAGCCCGATTGAGAAGGATGAGTCAGAGGTAGCTCCAGGGGTAAGGAGGTTTGTATGGGAGCATGTTCAAGGGCTGAGAGAAGTCCTATCATTACTAGAAGAATACAACCTCACCGCCAGTGGAGTGAAGTCGAGACAATGCGCAAAGGAGGTAACCATTCTGGGATACATTTGCAACGAGCATGGTCGGCGCCCTAATAAGAAGAAGACCAATAAGATCCTAGAATGACCCACTGCCTTCAGAAATGTAGGAGAAGTTCGAAGTTTCCTTGGTACCTGTGGGTTTTGGAGGAGATTCATAGAAAGATTTGCTAGCAAAACAGAGCATCTAAGAAAGCTAGTCCGGAAGGATTGGGAATGGGAGTGGGGAAACCATCAAGAAGAAGTGGTGGAAGAATTGAAGAAGGAATTCAGAGAAGGAGGAATGGTACTAGGTGTACCAGACTTTGATGCGACTATGGAGCGACCCTTCATAGTTGAAACTGACGCTGGGCCAACCGCTCTAGAAGGCGTCCTGATTCAGGCAGACAGTGAAGGAAAGGAGAGGCCGCTGAGGTTTGAAAGCAGGAAACTCAACTCGACAGAAAGGAACTACTCGCAGTTTAAAAGAAAAGCCTTGGCGGTCCTGCATTGCCTAAGAATTTTTAGGCATTACCTCTTTGGGAGGAGGTTTGTACTAAAGATCGATCCAACGACGCTTATGTACTCGCTCAATAACTTCTCGCCCTCAGATCCGACCATAGCCAGATGGCTCACCTATATCTCGATGTTCGACTTCCAGTTAGAGCGGATCCCTGGGAACAAGAACAGGGCGGACGGCATGAGCAGAATTGAGTGGGGAAACCAGGGAGAATTTAATGAAGAAACGCCTCTGGTAGACGGATTTTTAGAGGAAGAGGAAGATATGCGAACTCATGTGAACTGTTGGTTCATGTTTGTCGAATGTAAGGAGATGAGGAGAGGAAATTCAATGTGGCATCCACCCCCCGAATTTATGAAAGAGCCTTCGCTGATACTCACACCATTAGAGGAAGAGGATTCTTGGGGAGAAAGAAATACGGAGTGGATGATGGAGTTGGCTCTGGCAGAAAACTATAGGATAATGGATGAACCGTGAACGATCGAAGCAGGAGTCCAACAGGCAGACGAGCAGGTAGCCATGATGGGAAGAATGTAGTACCTGACAAATTCGCTGTTACAGGTTCAAGCAAATGATGAGAGACGAATGGTAAAGGCTGATGAGATAATTATTGGGGATGATTATGAATTTGATGAAGAGACGTAAGGAGAATTCGGACAAGAGGAGATCTCAAGGGAATTCAGGGAGGAGGAGTACGATGGATTCTATTTAGAAATGGGGTTGCTCCTCTAAGGAGATAAAAGAGAGAGAGAAGTGAGCGAAAAAACTCTCATAATGAGAGACCACTATGTGGTAAGAGGTGGTCATTTGTTCATCACGGACAAGAGGGGGCCGCCGCGACGTGTCGTATGTGGGAGGAATCGTCAGATTGACGTAGTAGCCGCATTGCATTATAAGATAGTTGGAGGACATCGAAGTTTCGCGGCTACTTATAAAAAGACGATGAAACTCTACTACTGGGAAGAAATGTTTGAAATGACACGAAGGTACTGTGAAACGTGTGTGCCTCGTCAAATACGATCGCCTATCAGGTACAAGGAACCTCTGCATCCTAGATATATCAAGGAAGTAGGGGCGGTTGTTCACCTGAATCTACTGGCTATTCCACTAGGTCTTGGAGGATATAACTATATATTTGACGCAAGGGACAACCTTACTGGATTCGTTGATGGCAGGGCGATCAGAAACAAGACCGGAACAACGCTGGCAGATGTCGAAGGGGTCGAGATTAGTTTGAAATTCATAGGATGACTAACCCATCGTTGCGTAACCAACAAGGGTAACCATCGATAAGCAACAACGCGTTGGGCCGCAGCTCCGGCCTGATCAGCAGGACTGTGGTGGGTCGAGATGGAGACCGTTGTCCTCTTGTATAAGGCTTCGGGCAGGACAACAGGCAACTTTGGACAAGTAATATCGAGAGTTGAACAACCAAGGTCTCGGTTAGGACCCGAGTTTTACGGGTTGAATTCGTACACGAACACCAGCCCTGAAAACAACCAACGAATACCTGAACCAAAGTCTAAGGGTGTGGGGGAACGAAAGGCGCGTTGTCAAACTTAACTATTTCATGTACTGTAGTACAGATCAAGTATCCCCACTTCAAGTCATTATATTTTATATGAGAGACCCGGGATAAAATCCCGGCAATAGTAATGAAAAGTAAGGTGACGACGTCAATCTTGAAACCACATTTCATTCCAGGACTCGGATTTGACGATTTGCTTGTCGGAAAACACCTTTATGTGCATATAGCTCTCCGAGCGACGAGGACGTCGCTTAATGAGGTCTGGGATACTGTTGGACAAAATAACCTTACAAGGGTATATTGCCATGTCTTTGCATTGGACATGGTGGCGGCGGCGGTTACCATGACGGAGCCAATCTGGAATAAAGGGGGTGTGCACGCTTGGCGTGACACTGGGAGAAAAATTCCTCGGCCACTGAGTTCGGGGGGGAAATCAGTAAGAAAATTTCGTTAAGAGTGTACGCGCGTTATTATGACGCGCGCCGTGGTGATTAGGATCAGTAGTAATACCCCTCGACAGAAGAGGTCGAAGGGTCAGTTTGGGTTGATGGTGTGTCAGGTAGATCGACGACATGCATTGAGACTTGGGTTGGTACCTGTTTGTCTATCGATACCAGGGGTTTAATAATTTTCAATTTTTCGACCTCCGAGTCGAGTACTCGCCACGTCTACCTCTACTTGGTGTGGTACCAGCCTACCCGCCACTTGAGTGATTACCCCGCTGCGACCCTTGATGCCGCAGCCACAGCTAAGAACCTGCCCTTCGGGCCTTCCGATGAAATAAGTGCCCTTGAGGGCGCGCGCATATTCAAACCAACGAACCTAAGGACGACACACTGACTGGCAAGCGTGCACAAGCACGCAGGCTTTATCACACCATGGTAAGAGCTAGCCTAGTAGGTAGAGGGATGGATTTATAAACAGGGGACACTGGGATCGAATCCAACCTGCCTCTGGGCTAGCTCTTTTGCTAGCTACAAAAGGGGTGGGGCTTGTTTTTTTTATCGTCCGCCCTCATACGGGCGGGATTCGAACTCACGACCTTACATACAGGAGTTTGTAGGGTTAGTAGGATAGTTAGAACCGAGTGTCCTAGGACTCCGACACTTGGCAAGATAGGAGGAGATTGCATGAGGAATCTCGGTAGATTTGTTATTACGGTTTCTTTATTTTAATTTTAAGATTTATTATTTTTCGTTTTTACTTTTTTTGTTGCCCTCAACGCCCTACCTGCCCGAGGTGCCCAAATGAATCGCGCCCCGATACTGGGGCAGATTCACTTAGTAGAGAGGCACCCGATTGCGGCCGGTAGAATTCCGTCGCAGGGGCAGGGCGATACGAACACCAGGGTACTGCGGGGCGCAAACAAGGAAAAGGATGGGAAGGAGTACGTGCAAGCAGCGCAAGGTCGAGCAGCTATCGTGACTGAAGTAGGAAGCACCAGGCGAGAAAAGAGAAGGCGAAAGGAGGAAGAGAGGGAGAAAGGGGGAGAGAGAAGAATGAAGAAGGAGAGAGGGAAGGGGGAGAAGGAGGAAGAGAAAAAGAGAAAGGTGGGGAGAACGCTTACCTGAGCTGGTCATAGGACAGCGACGACAACGGTGGCTCGAACAACGACGACAGCGACTCCAACGAAGACGGTGACGACGACGAGGAGCGGGAGGAAAGAACGGGTAAGTCCCGTTCCACGCAACCAAACCCGATACTCCCATCAAATAGAATAAAGATAATAATAATAATATAATAAGTAATAATAATAAGATTGAATAAATAAATAAGTAAATAAATAAATAAAACCAATGAATCTGCCACTAAATGTGGAAAAATTCACTTCGCTCTGGTGTGTATGAGCGTGTGTGTGTGTGAAAAAGGAGAGAGAAAGTCCTTCTCCTTCCTCCTCTCAGTCCACCTTCTTGTTCTCACCCTCTCGCCACCTGACTTCTCAGTATCAGCAGACTACGACAGAGAGAGAGAGAGTTATGACTTGAGACTTGACGAAATTGGATCCAGGCTCGACAATAAGATTCAAACATTTTGACGAGGGACTATTTGGGCCTGTGCCGAAGACTTGGTGTTGACGACATTCCCCTCTTCCCCTCTTCTTCGTCTAACCTCCCTCTTCTTCGTCTATGGTTGGGGCCGTGGGTTTGGCATGTGTTTGGGTTACTAGTGGGCGTGGGTTTGGCATGGGTTTGGCGTGGGTTTGGCGTGGGTTTCCAAACCCATGCCCACTAGTAACCCAAACCCACGCCAAACCCACGCCAAACCCACGCCAAACCCACATTAAACCCACGCCAACTAGTGGGCTTGGGTTTGGCGTGGGTTTGGCGGCGGTTTGCCTTGGGTTTGGGTTACCGGTGGGCGTGGGTTTGGAAACCCACGCCCACGCCAAACCCACTCTAAACCCATGCCGAACACACGCCAAACCTACGCCAAACCCACGCTAAGCTTACGCCCAACCCACGCTAAAACCACACCAAACCCACGGCCACTAGTAACCCAAACCCACTCCAAACCCACACCAAACTTATGCCAAGCCCACGCCAAACCCACGCCAAACCCACGCCAAACCCACGCCAAACCCACGCCCACTTGTAACCCAAACCCACGCCAAACCCACGCCAAACCCGCTCCATACCCACGACCACTAGTAACCGAAACCCACTTTAAACCCACGCCAAACCCACGCAAAAACCACTCCAAACCCACGGCCACTAGTAAACCAAACCCACGGCAAACCCACGCCAAACCCATGCCAAACCCACTCCCAATAGTAACCCAAACCCATGCCAAACCCACACCAACTAGTGGGCGTGGGTTTGGGTTACTAGGGGGCATGGATTTGGCGTGGGTTTGGCGTGGGTTTGGCGTGGGTTTCCAAACCCACACCCACTAGTAACGCCAAACCCACGCCAAACCCACACCAAACCCACGCCCACTAGTAACCCAAACCCCCGCCAAACCCACGCCCACTAGTTGGTGTGGGTTTGGCGTGGGTTTGGGTTACTAGTGGGCGTGTGTTTGGCGTGGGTTTGGCCTGGGTTTGGATTACTAGTGGGCGTGGACTTGGCGTGGGTTTGGCGTGGGTTTGGCGTGGGTTTGGGTTACTAGTGGGCGTGGGCTTGGCGTGGGTTTGGCGTGGGATTGGCGTGGGTTTGGGTNGCGTGGGATTGGCGTGGGTTTGGGTTACTAGTGGGCGCCAAACCCACGCCAAACCCACGCCCACTAGTAACCCAAACCCACGCCAAACCCACGTCAAACCCACGCCAAACCCACGCCAAACCCACGCCAAACCCACGCCAACTAGTGGGCGTGGGTTTGGGTTACTCATGGGCGTGGGTTTGGCGTGGGTTTGGCGTGGGTTTGGCGTGGGTTTGGCGTGGGTTTGGCGTGGATTTAGCATGGGTTTGGCGTGGGTTTGGCATGGGTTTTGCGTGGGCGTGGGTTTGGCACGGGTTTGTGGGGGTGGGTTTGTCGTGGGTTTGGTGTAGGTTTGGCGTGGGTTTGGCGTGGGTTTGGCGTGGGTTTGGGTTACTATTGGAGTGGGATTGGCGTGGGTTTAGCGTGGGTTTCCAAACCCACACCCACGCCCACTAGTAACCCAAACCCACGCCAAACCCACACCCACGCCCACTAGTAACCCAGACCCACGCCAAACCCACACCCACGCCCACCAGTAACCCAAACCCACACCCACGCCCATAAGTAACCCAGACCCACACCAAACCCACACCAACCCTACGCCAAACCCACGCCAAACCCACGCCAAACCCACACCAGACCCATGGCCACTTGTAACCCAAACCCACGCCAAAGCCACACCAAACCCACGCCCACTAGTAACCCAAACCCACACCAAACCTACGCCCACTAGTAACCCAAACCCACACCAAACCCACGCCAAACCCACGCGAAACCCTCGCCAAACCCATGCCCACTAGTAACCCAAACCCAAGCGAAACCCACGCCAAACCCACACCAAACCCACGCCTACGAGTAACCCAAACCCACGTCCATTAGTAACCCAAACCCATGCCCATTAGTGGCCGTGGGTCACGGTTTGGCGAGGGTTTGGCGTGGGTTCGGCGTGGGTTAGGCTCATAAGGCATACCTGAATTCAAGTCAAATTCTCTCTGTCAAGAATATCAATCTCCTTCTCCGGTCCAGTGTGGTACCTCACACAAGGAAGAAATAAGATACAGTTAGCAGTTGTGATTCTGAAGAGAATCAAGACTGAATGAGAATAATAAAATTAATATGAAGCTCATAAAATTGTCAACAATTCTCAGATCCTAATCAAAAGCTCAAAGCTGCTTGCTGACCCAGGTTCGTTCCGGACACGAAAAGTTTTCATATCCCCGGCAACGGCGCTATTTTTGTCGCACTTTTCCCAGTGAGGCCACTTTGGGCGACCGGAAAACCAACAGGCTGTCACGCAGAATTTTATATGAGATTGCAATAAATAAAGTAAATTAATTAGAGCAAATCCCTTCTTGATGTGTGCATCCGACTTCGAGCAAGACCCTTCAATTACGGTCTTCACCGGTCCCCGGTCTTATGAATCTTTTATTTTGATTCGAAATAGCGATGATGATGCAAGTAATAAATTAAAGTTAAACTGAATAGGCCATGTATGTGCGAATTTGTCAATTTAGAGGTTGAGAACTGTGACATGATCAGCAAAAAACACAATCATCAAGCAATGGTAGAAGAGAGAATCAAGACTGACTGACTCAAAGCAAAGACAAGATGAATGAGGGAAAAGTGAGAGCTCGTATCATCTCAAGAGTACAATGACAAGGACATGATCAGTGCTCAGTGTCTCTGCTCTCACTCTCCCCTCTCACTTTCAACCTCAGTCCCGATCTCTCAAAGCATTTGACACCACATCCAAGTACATCTTGAGAAGGTCTGCTCGATATGTATCTGATGACTGTACTCAAATCTTGATTATATTCTTCTCAATATGTATGTCATACCCGATAAGTTTTTGCCTTGAGTCTGCTGCGCTCAAATGCTCGTTGATTTTGAAGTTGCTCACTTGTCATCTGATCAGTCTTGATGAGCACTGATGTCACTAAAAGCATTTACTGTGACCTGATAATATTTAATTTATTTTCTGCTCTTCCAATTGTGAAGCTAGTTGAGTGTATAGCTCGACTGCCCGTTTGGCTACTTATTGGTGGATATGTAACCCTTGTACGGCAATCTGCCAGCTAGACCAGAAATAACTTGTATTTATCACGAGGTTGAATCAGGCAAGCTTTCTCTTTCTCTTTTGAAAACTCTCTAGGCGTTCATCTCCATGGAGTATCAATAGCAAGTAACTAGCCGACCCCCGGGAGTGTCCCTGATGGTTGACACAGAGGATTGCTTGCAGCAACTGACTGGCTGCACAACCCGATAACTCTTTGTAATTGATGATAACTTATTACCGCGTTTCTTTTGCTTGGTTGTATTTCACTCATTTGCAGACTGGCCAGTTACTGTATACACCTTAAGTGCATGTTATCCACTGCAGCCGCCTGCTGTTCACTACTCCCGTCCAATCTCAGCAGATCTTCTCATTCAACCCACGATCAAACAAAGCAAGAGGCTGTCAGCCCTCTTCCTTATGCATGGAGAGTATTTCCCACACTTTTTCTCGTGCTTGATGTTGGATATGCTGAAAGCAGTGGAGGTAACAAGAGCAGATAAAGTTTTCCGAACTCTTCCTAAGGGCGGGTAGAATGCATCAGATCTGAGTCTGTGTATGACGCATTTGATCTCTCAACTTCTCCCGTCTCGATTCGCTTCGTTTGGACAACGCGCAAACCCTTTGTAACCCTCGCGGTCCCACTCTCAGACTTCTCTTCCTCACATCATTGAGTCTGGTCTGTTCCAATCTGGTCTGAGTTGGTCTGAGCAGTAGTCTGTCTGTTATGTTGCAGTCTGGTCTGATCTGGGTTAGTCTGTTCTGGTGTGAGTCTGTTCTCATCTGTAGCCTGAGTCTGGTCTCGTCTGTGTCTGGTCCGGACTGGTATGAGTTGATGTCTTTTCTGTTATGAACCGGCTTTCCCTGGGTCAAGTCCGGTCTTGTATGAGTCCGGTCTGATATAGTCCGACCCTGTTTAGTCTAGTCTGAGTTGAGCCTGGCCCGGTGCGATCTGATCCGGTCTGATCTGACCCGGTCCGATTCTAGTCTGAGTCTAGCTTCATCCGGCCAGGCCTGAGTCTGGTTTCATCTGGATTGCTTGGTCTCATCTGGTTTGCCCAGAGTCTGGTCTCATCTGGTCTGCTCAGGGCCTGCGTCTGGTCTTAGCCCGTTCTCAGTGCCCGATATGTGTTCTTGCCCAAAGTGACACTCTGGTTACTGCTCAGAACCGTACACGTGTTTATGCCTTCCTCGGTGCTTGAAACATGGATTCAATCTGAGTTCGGAGTCTGAACTCAATCAGAACGAGAGTTTGGCTACCGTATATGCTTAACTCCGATCAGAAAATTGACCCATTACACAATCTGTTGAATTCGGCTCAGCAAACTACTGAACAAGGTCTGCTGAGTTCGTTCAGTTGAGAAGAGTCCAGTTGAATTTGAGCTCTTAAGTTTTGTGGAACAGAGTCCGTTAAGATTAGCTAACATTCCCATCATGAGGCTGAATAGTGGCAACTACTGGGATTTTGTATCACAACAAAGTACAGTGCTCAAGCAGTTGAGTTCCCTTGACCTGACTCCCAACCCCACATTAGAAACAAATGCCTCCGTCTTTATAAACTTCAATGCCAACCTCTCGTGCTCATGATGGGAGACTGTTTCTTCGAAGCAACATCCTCGGGGTTCGCGAAAATGGTTGGGGTCGTAATGCTGGACTGGGAAAGGCAGCTTCCGGAGTTTCTGATAAACATAGTAGCAGAAACGGAATTTTCCTCGTTAGGGAGAGGAACGGTCGTAGAGTTTATACCAAAATCAGCATCGGGGTCGCCCCACTCCGTCGTCTCGCCATGCTAGTTGACTAGCGAAGAACCCCTCTTTTGTCCTACCTTTCTCTCTTCTTACCTTTCCCTCATCTTCACTCAGATCTCCCTCTATGCCAAAAAAAAAAGAGGGGGGTAGCTCTTCACTGACTCTGTTCGTATACAACACAGGGGTGCAGCTCTGCAGTGGCCCTATTCGTATACAGCACGGGAGTGCAGCTAGTGTTGTCCCTGTTCGCATACAACACAGGGACGCAGCTTGCACAACCTCTTATTCAAATACTGCACAAGGTGCAATTTCGCTTCAAACATAAAATAAAACATACCAATAATCATGCAGGTGATGGTGAGCAGCGTGCTGCTCTCACTCAGCGTTGTTCCCGCTTGCTGGTGGTCCCGTGATTGGGTGATCAGACAAGATCCCAATCACGGGATCTAACTAATTATTTTATTTCAAAATTACAGAAATATCAGAGTAATGAAAATGTTTCACCCAGCAAGCGGCGGGGAGCGCAACCTTCACTTAAGGCTGCTCCCGCATGTCGGTGGTCTCGTGATTAGGTGATCAGACGTGATCCCAATCACGGGATCTAACTAATTATTTCATTTCAAAATTACAGAAATATCAAAGTAATGAAAATGCTTCACCCAGCAAATGGCGGTGAGCGCAGCCTTCACTTAGGGCTGCTCCCGCTTGCTGGTGGTCCCGTGATTGGGTGATCATACGTGATCCCAGTCACGGGATCCAACTAATTATTGGATTTCGAAATTACAAGGATATTGAAACTGCGCCGACAGCAAGCGGTGACGAGCTCAACCTTTACTTAGGGCAGCTCCCGCTTGCTGGCCGTCCCGTGATTGGGTGATCAGCCATGATCCCAATCACGAGATTTTAGCAATTTATTAATTTAAAAATTACAAAATTAATTGAACTCCTTTGATCAACAAGCAGCGGCAAACTCAGCCTTCACTCAGGGCTGCCCCCGCTTGCTAGTTGTTCCATAGTTGGGTGATCTGTCGTGATCCCAATCACGGGATTTTAGTAATTTATTAATTTCGGAATTACGGAATGCTGAGACTGCTTGAACGAGCAAGTGGTGGCGAACTCAGCCTTCGCATAGGGCTGCTCCCGCTTGCTGGTTGTCCCGTGATTGGGCGATCATTCATTATCTCAATCATGAGATTTACTAATTAGTTAGTTTCGAAATTACGTATGCAGTGTGCAGCCCTCTCACAGGGCGAGCCCTCAGTGATTGGCAATAATAAATAAATAAATAAATAAATAAATACCTTTTTTTTTTTTTTTTACAGCCAATCGGTGGACCACTGCAGTCCTCTCTCAGTGCTCTCTCTCTCATACTCTCATGCAGCGCAAATATGCTCATGCAGTCTTTGTCTCTCTCTCACTCACTGCAGTCTCTCTCTCTCACTCACTCACTGCAGTCTCTCTCTCTCACTCACTCACTGCAATCTCTCTTTCTCACTCACTGCGGTCACTCTCTC
>BFEA01000223.1:499036-521936 GCA_003427395.1 Chara braunii
AAACCCACGTCAAACCCACGCCAAACCCACGCCAAACCCACGCCAAACCCACGCCAAACCCAGGCCCATTAGTGACCCAAACCCACGCGAAATCCACGCCAAACCCTCGGCAAACCCACGGCAAAACCACTCCCACTAGTGACCCAAACCCACAACAAACCCTGTGTAAAGCGCCAGACCCCTTTACACCATGGAATGATGATGATGATGTGTGTTCGGGGCTGCAATGCAATATTGATTGTTCGGATCATCGGTACGTAAGTCTTCCACTACGCTATCTCGTACGTTGTACGAGAGGTTGGTTCTCGATCCGGTCTGCACCGAAACAGTAGGCGACGGGGTGCGTGTGTGTGTGAGGGAAAGAAGGAGAGAGAAAGAGGGAGAGAGATGGAAATCAAAGAAGGAGAGAAGGAGAGAGAGGGAGAGAGAGCCTATAAGCCTTCTACCCGCTCCTCACCGCACGCTACCTTAATCGATAGAACGAGCAAAATCAAAAGGTGGCAGTGTATACTTCCGCGTGTCAGCGGAAGATTCATTCCGTTTTGCTCGTCCTATCGATGGGATGTAAGTATTTGAGATGTTCATGATTCGACCAAAGAGAGAGAGAGGCAGAGAGAGAGATTGAAGGGAGAGAGAGATCGACGAGAGAGAGAGATCGAGGGGAGAGACAGATTGAGGAGAGTGAGAGATTGAGAGGCGCTTACCTACTCGCCGCTGGTCTCAATCGCAACAGTTGGGTGATCAGCCCGAACATAATGCACCAGACCAATACACGGTTCGCCGCACGCTACTTGGAACAATATGAGCAAATCGAAAAGTGGTAGTGTATATTTCCACGTTTCAGCGGAAGATTCATTTCGTTTTTGCTCATCCTGTCAATGGAGTGTTTGTGTGTGTGAGTGAGGAAGAGAGAGAGAGAAAAGGCAGAAGGAGAAGGAAGGCTAACCTGTCAACGATTACCGTTGCTTCCGCGCGTTTCCCTCTGAAGGGAAAACGCATACCCTTGCTGAATGGACCTGACCGAAAACATAGCTTGTATGGATCCGGTTTGTATTAATATTATTAGAATTATTATGATGATTATTATTATTATTATTATTATTATTATTACTATTTTAAAACATCTTATATACAAATAAGATGGCGGAGAGAGAGAGGAGATGAAGAAGGAGAGAAGAGAGAAAAGAAAAAGAGAGGGAAAGAAGAGAGAGGATGTGGTAACTCGTAGCTTGGTGACATTTGGATCTGGACTCGACTTTTGGGCTTCGGACATTGCAAATGAGGGATTATTTGGGACTTGTGACGAAGACTTGGTGTTGATGACATACCCATCTCTCCCCTCTTCTTCGTCTGATGCCCTCTTCTTCGTCTGATGCCTTCTTGTTCGTCTGATGTCCTCCTCTTCGTATGTGCGTGTCTGGACCTGGCGCCCTATTCCTGTGTATAGCGCCAAGCCCATCACACCATGTGATCAAAATGATGTATGTTTTGGTCTGCTAGCAATGTTGATTGGGCTAGTCATTAAGTATTCTAGCATTCTGCTTCGCTCTTTTGTATAGAGAGGTCAGTCTCGATCAGGTCAGTCTATTGTATCTAAGTCTTCCCTGCGCTATTCAGCGCCTTTATGCATATAAGAATGCACATTGCTTGGCAAGGTTCTGTCCGTACAGCATTGACCATTCAGTCCTTTTCGTCACACTTAAGATCCTCAGTTATTTCGTACGTCACGTATCTGTGCATGGCGAGGAAGGATGATGATGATGAAGGGATGATGAAGGGATGATGATGATGATGATGATGATGATGACGGGGAGAATGAATGATGATGATGAGGGTGAGAGGATACATACCTGTCATTAACAATGGTCTGCGACGGCTTACACCTTCTAGTACATTGGGTTGTCGTTGATGACAACAGTTGCATTGTCTTTTTGTAGTCTGTAGTAGTTGTGTAGGAGTAGGCTAGGTGTTGAGCATAAAGTGTGAGTAGAAAGGAACTGGACTCGTGTGTCAGGAGGAGAGGGTATGCTCTCCATGGGCATTGGTTTTCAGTGCTACCAACCTCCATTGGTGTATTATTGGTGTACTGTTGCTGTTTGGACACGACGTGACCATTCGGCTTTCAATGTGATGGTGTAATCTGGGATTGACATCTTGCTGTCATCTTTCGCTGCATTGTATTATTATTGTTATTTTTGTTATTACTATTATTATTATTATTATTATTATTATTATTATTATTATTATTATTATTATTATTGTTATTATTATCATTATTATTATTATTATTATTGTACTCATGATGATCTCCGGTACACATGGCTCCTGTACATGAGGGATCGAGGTAGGGAGCAAAGCGAGAGACTTACCTGGTGCTTGAAGCAAGCGGCATTGGCCGCAACCTGCTCACTCTCTGAGGAAGTTGTTGTCGTCATCTTCGACATAGTAGATAGGCTGAATCGGATCTTCCATTTGTAGCCTGGGCGTCGACCCAGATAGGATATCGACATAAGTCTGTAATGATGGCAATGATAATGCATGTTTAGTCTACCTTGCAACATTGGTTGGGCAGATCATTGAAATGCCCACATTCCGCAGCGCTACCTTGTACCATGTGAAAGAGGGTCGGTCTTGTTCGGATTACGTCATCACCATCTGCAACAGTGTTGGAAGAACTTAGAGTAGTGATGGAGAGAGAGAAAGGGGGAAAAGAAGATCGAAGATAAGAAGGGAGAGAAAGACCGAAGATGAGAAGAGAAAGAAAGATCTAAGATGTAAGGAGAGAGAGAGAGAAGGGATGAGAGGGAGAAAAAAGAGAGAGGATTGTGATTCGAGACTCGACGGCATTGGATCCGGACTCAATATTGGGAATCAAGACATTTGGGCGGGGGTTATTTGGGATTTGTATTACGGACTTGGTGCTGACGATATCCCCCTCTCTCCGCCCAATTGTCTGACTGGGTATGTATGAACCTGGCGCTTTTCCAGTGAACAGCGCCGGACCCCTTTTCTCGAGGTAGACGATGATGGGGGATGTCGGGGTTTTACCTTGCAAAGGTGATTGTTCAGGTCATTGGTATCTAAGACGCACGCTATAGCTGAGAGGTCGGTTAGGACCTGCACCTATACAATAGGTAACATGTGTGTGTGTGCGATTGTATACGGGTGCGTATGTGCGAGGGTGCATAGACAGATGGGAAGGCAACGAAAGGGGAGAGGGAAACCTTACCTGATTACGGCGGATGACTTGACTCAGATATGACGCATCTTGGTCCGACAGTATCATTCCGAAAGATAGTTGCAATACGTTCGTTATCATTAATTTATCATGATTAGTATTGAATTATAATTGTTACTCTCGTTATTACGGTGCTTTAAAGAAACGAAGGTTAGAAAACAAGAAAGGGATGAGTGGAAGAGAGAGAGAGAGAGAGAGAGAGAGAGAGAGAGAGAGAGAGAGAGAGAGAGAGAAAGAGAGAGAGAGAGAGAGAGTTCTTCTTTCTCTTTTAAAGTCCACCAACTCTCCTTCCCCTCTCGCTGTCTACTTCTCAGTATCTGTGGACTACGCGGGAGAGATACGGCCTGAGAATTAATGACATTAGTTTCTGACTTGACTTCGGGATACAGACATTTGATGAGGGTTATTTGGGACCTGTGACGCAGAGTGACGACATCCCCCATCTTCTCCTCCACCCTCTGTCTCTTCCCCTCCTCATTCGTATGTACATGTTTTGGGACTGGCGCTATCTTTTTGTGGGAGCGCCAACCCTTCACTCCACTGTGCGATGATGATGAATGTCGAGACTGTATTGCAACGTTAATTGTGTTGGATCATTGGTATCTAAGTCGTACGCTCGCCATCTTGTACTTTGTAATGAGAGGTCGGTTCTTGTTCTGTCTTGCACGATACAGTATGCAACATCTATTTGATCTTTGATACGATGTTGTATTGAATGTCTGCCGGAGCACGACATCGACAGAAAAGTGTCTCTGGCGATCAATCGCGAAGCAGTTTTCCACCACCTTAGTTTCGTTTAACAGGTTGACGATCAATGGCCGCTGTTCACTTCCGGTCGGTTAAGTTGAGTGAGTGGTTCTTGGCATATCCATCCATCCATCCATGCTGCAGCGTTTGTTGGAGAAGCTGCTCTCTTTACGGTTTAATAAGAGTCTGTGATTGTTGGCTGGATGGTGAGGTTTTGGCAGGGATTGGCTTTTAAGTAAGGGCCTTGTTCTGCTGCTCTCTCTTTGTCTGCTGTCCTGCACAGCCGGCTGTCGGAATCTCACTTCGTTACGCTAGTGAAGCAACAAGGTCTTCACCCTCTGTCTCTTCCTTTTCTCTTCGTCTGTGAATGGCGGGAACTGGCACAGTCTTCCTGTGTGAGCGCCAAGCTCCTTCACACCATAGAACGAGGGTGACGTATGTTGGGGCTGCATTGCAATAATGATTGCTCGGATCAGTGATATCTAAGTCCTCCGCTACGCCATATTGTACTTGTATGAAAGGTTGGTTTTTGTTCTGGTCTGCACCTTTACAGGATGCAACAGTGTGTGCGTGTGCGTGAGTGAGGGAAAAGAAGGCGAATTTGTGGTCTTCATGGAAGAAGGCGAAGTGTGGGGTATCAAGGACTAATTGACTACTTGGATTTCAGTGTGATATTGCGAGTTGGATTTCCGTGCTTCATCCATGTTCATGTTCCTTGCATAATTATTATTATTAATATTTATTTTTATTATTATTATTATTATTATTATTATTATTACTATTGCATGGGTCCTTAAGACCAACTTACGCAAGAGTGTTCGCGACATGCATCGTCGCCAAGTACGAGGATCAGAAGTCTTCACGCATTAGACAAAGATAGAAAGGGGGAGAGCCAAGTTATGCAGCACATGTTGTCAAAATATATTATCACAAATAGTATCACAGTTTCCCGGGTTTAGGCGCTCATCAGCGCAATACAAATCTCTTATCCGATATGTGGCTCCTACGCGTCGGCGCCACCTCTGCGGATTGTATCCGACTCAGGTAAGAAGTCACCATAGCTGAACCTCGCTTGCACACTCTCTGACTAAGTTCCTTCTTCCTACTGTACACACGCACACTTTTCTCTCAAGGATCTACTTTGAATACTACTACTAACCCTCCATATCTGATACTAACTTGCCGGGTCCCCATTGGTCCAATGAGATTTCTTTTTTGTCCCAGACCCTACACCGGACGTGTCCCAGTACTGTCGCAATGAGTTTACTGCTGCTGAGGCCTTCGGCCAAGATTCTGGACTTAGGCTTCTGGGTCTGGGCAGTTCTCAGACTTAGACTAAGACTCTATTTATTGACTTACTTTTCAGACAGGCGGAACTTTGGACGAACAGACACCGGGACTGCACGATCAGTCACATCCCTATCTGAACAGATATGACATATGTGTCTCCTAGCAAATAGGTGTGTCCTTCGGCATTGACCTTTGACACTAGTTTCTTGCTTCTATTTAGATGCGCCCCTCTGACCAGAGAACTGGACCTTGGATCTGTTTTTACATCTCCTGGGTCTTGGCGAGATACCCCTTCATGATGCTCAACCTTTACAAGGCCTGAATCGAGTAAAGACCCTCCTATTATTATTATTATTAGTGTTATTATCAATTTGCACAATAGGTGAAGTACGTATGACATCTGTCTGTGAAAGATCGAGGTAATGAGGGAATGGGATTCTTGTGATTGGATGGAGAGAGCTTGCTCTCCGTGAACTTTGTTCTCATTACTATGAACTTCTGTTGGGGTATTATCGGTGCAGTGTTGCTCCCTGGGCACAGTGTGACTATCTGACTTTCAATATGATGATGAGAACTGGAATTGTCATCTCACTGTTGCTCATTTTCCTTATATTATTATTATCATTATCATTATTATTGTTATTATCATTAATCCTTGGGTGCATGTGGCATCTGTGAGATGCGGAATTGAGAGGGCAAAGTGATACGAGAGGCATTCATTGTGTTGGAAGCATGCGACATTGGTCGCTGTATGCTTGTGCCTGGGAAGTTGCTGGCGTTCATCAACATGCATGGTAGGGTAGGTTAGATAGGATTTTCATCCGTAGTCTGGGCGCCGAGCGCCAGATAGAATACCGACATTAGTTCTTCGTCGATGATGGTAAGGACTATATCAGCATTATCCATCGTGAGCTCTTAGTGCCTTCGTGATTAGTGAGGCTCGTACTGCAGTTCTGCTGCTGGGCCGAGGACACTACTATTTGGTCGGTATAATGTTGCTGTTTGACGGAAGTTGTTGTATTTATTGTATGATTACTATTGTTATTATTATTATTATTATTATTATTATTATCACTCTTATGTATGCAAACAGCAGCGCAGCAAACGGGCAACAAGCGCCCACTCAGATACTCAGAGATATGGAATCCAGGCAAGAATTCACTCTCAACTGGCCATAACAACTCAGCGTCCAAACAAACAACTGTATACAACGCACACTCCCCACCGACTACGGCTGTGGCAGCTGTGACTGCCTTCGCTCTATCACTATGACTGCATTCCTCATCTCTCCTACCCGTTACGTCCTCCGGGCTCGCTGCAGACCTCCTCGCACAAGACACTAAGACAGCGCCCCGCATGGCTTCCGGATGAAAGAATGACGGGTTGGGCGCTGCCTGTGGGGTAGGGGGCTGGCGGCCATGACTTGGCTGCTTGTGTGCGCAGAGGGGTAAGGGGTGCTGCGTGGGTCATCAAGGGAGAGTGTGAGAAAGAGAAACATACCTAGGTGGAGAAGAGGTCGGTATGGGCGCTAAAGTCGTCACTTGCTTAGAATCTACAGTACTAAGAAGTAGGATAGGTAGGGCGCCCAAGCGCCGTTCAAAGAGGGCGAACTGCATCGGGTTAATACTGTTGATTGCCCGATCTGGCTGTAGACATTGACTCATGTTTTGCTGTGCCAGTCTCAAATGGATGGCTACTCGGTCTCATGATGTTATCTGCTTTTGCTTTGACTACCCGGACAACAGTGTGATTTTGCGGTTTGATTTTCTATGCTTCATCCACATTCAAGTCCCTTGCGTTTTATTATTATTATTATCATTATTATTATTATTATTATTATTATTATTATTATTTTTGTTGTTATTATTATTATTGTGTAATTAGATTCGCCTCATTCACACCTTCATGTATGAAAAACGGCAGCACAGCAACCCTCGTGCCCGCCCTAAGAGAAGGCGAGCCAGATCCGTGACCGCCCTAAGTGAAGGCTGGTCAGGGTATCCACGAACAGACCTTTCTTTCCACATTCTCGTAAAGTGGGTGTCAGACAGTTGCAGCATTGCCGTTGTAGGCCAATGAGAAAGCGGCAGTGCCGTCAATGAGGCCGGGCAGACAAAAGGGGAACCGGAAAGGGTCTGCATATGGACAGCGGCCCTGACCCAAGGGGCGCAACTGTACAGCCTGGGCCACATCTGGGTTGGGCCTGGGCGCAGGGTCTGGATCTGAAACGCAGGCTCAAGGCAGACCGCCCACACGCAGCATTGGCATATAGGCAGAGAGTGCGAGTGGGCAGGGGTCTTGGCCAATGCGGGCATTGCTGGCAAGCTGGGCGAATGCAAGCCGCTGCGCTGGGATGAGGCAGGCTAGCGCTAGGATGTAGGGCGCTGTCTGCACACAGGGGCACTGGCGGCCCTAACCGGGCCCCATGAGGATGCAACTAAGAGGTGAAGGGCAAAGGTGGTTCTTCGGAGGTGAAGGGCGCTATAGGTTATCAAGGGAGAGTGTGGATGATGAGGACACGTACCTGGTGGAGGTGGAAGTCGGCATTAGTGTTGACATCATCACTCGCTGGTCGTCAAGTTGTCTGATTGCTTCTGTGCTGTAAGTTATAGACTAGGCTGTGGCGTAGATAGGACTCCAGGCACCATTCCAGAAAGAGAGTTAGGATGAGTTATGTTGTTGGTGTTGCCCGACTGGGCTTGGACAATTGACTTATGACTATGTTGTTTAGTGCTCAAATGGATGGTTACTCAGTTCCCATGTGCTATCTTTTCTGGCTTCGACTACTTGGACTGCGGTGTGATTCTGTGGTTTGGATTACGGTGCTCCGTCCGCATTCATGATCCTTGCATTTCTTTTATTATTATTATGGTTATTATTTATCATTATTACTATTATTTTATCAGACTCGTTCGTTCACACTCTTCATGTATGTGAACAGCGGCACAGCATACTAGCGACATGCGCCCACACAGTAATCAAGGATGTCGCAATCAGATAAGAGTTCCCTTTCAATTGGCTATGGCGGTTGTGCCCCAAACAACTCACTGTTCACTCTCTGGATCATCCTAGATGTCTCACGCATGATGTTGTGCGCTCACTCAGCACACATGCCACAAAACACTCTGGGCATCCGCAGAGCATTGTTGCATAAGACATTGTAGCGACGCTTTCGCATGGCTCCACAGGAAATGAATGAATGGCTGTGCACAGCCTCTTGATTTTACTTTTGTGACTCACTGGTCCGTCCTGTTTCCCTGACCCACGATGTACACAGTCCCAGACAGTACTTGCTGGGCTGGACTGGGACTGACTGGTCCGGTGCCGCTGACCACATGGCATTGCACCATAGATTCACCATGGTCACGCATACATGGAACACAGACTGTGACATACGCAATGGAACACAGCCTGTGACGAAAGCAGCAATATGCAGAGAGATACACATACACACCGAGAGTGAGACAAACGAAGAGAGAGAAAATAGAGAAAGAGGAAAGAGAAAACGTTCCCAGTATATAATCGCAGTCTGTACTAATTAATGACGTCATATAGATTGGATCTCGCTATCAAAGTAGGCCTGTTGCGTAAGTGCGAGATTAGGAGGGTAGGCAAGGAGTATAGACTGGGCATTTGCTCATTATATCGTTATATTGCTCTGTGTGGCTGGTGCCATGTTATTAGCTGCTCATATACAACTACTCAGACGATTAAATGGTCTCGCAGCTTGGGGTTGGATATCAATCACACCCCTGTTATTATCATTGTTATTATTATTAGTGATATTATAATTATTATTATTATTTTTATTATTATTATTATTATTATTGTTACATTTACGATTATTATCATCGCTACTATTGCCACTGGCACCACATACTAGAATAGGAATGAGAATCGAACAGGGGTGTGAGGCAACAGAGCGAGGGAGCGGCGCCAACAAGTATGACGACTCTTACATCCTTCATCCTCCTTTGCCTTCCTATGCGTAAATCCCACATAAGCACACAACCATCTTCAAGCCACGTGAGTGAAATAGTATTTTCAAATGGCTTACTGAGATCATGACTCATGCGCAAATGGACTCCCGTTCCATATTTGATCCATGTAACAGGGCGATTGCGGAAGCTCTGCCGGAGTTCAGCCGGAACTCTGGAGGCAGGGAACGACGAGGTACGTTACTTAGACCCAATTGTTGTTTTAGAATATAACAGGCTACCATCCGCAATGATGCTCATAAAGGTTAGGAATTCAGGATCGATAAACCCTTCAAAGGATTAAGGGATGGACAAAGGTCTTGGATTGCGGGCAGAGAAAAGGGTGGCTGAGTGAAAATTGATTGATTCTGGATACAACAATCTTGTTGTGTGGGCATTGATTGGAGGTATGGATACAAGTTATTAACCTCTCATGATCATTCTCTTTATACTCCATCTAAACGATGATGGGTACCCTTGTTTTGAGCTGGCTATAATCAACTGTCATGGATCACACTGATCGTTTCTCATTATGAATCTGACTCCAGCATAAGTTATCAAACTAGCAACGATTCGGGGCACAAATRTCATCGAAAGCGATAATTTGATCCATCGATAAGGCTTGTGTGGAAATAAGAATAGTAGGGAGAGTCTGCCTTAACTCCGATGAGCCTTACGCTTGGTCAATGATAAGTGCAAGGATCCTTGGACACCCGCCTTATTGAGGGCTAGCCACTGATAAGAGAAAGCAAGGAACTCCTGCCTTACCAATGACTAGTCTGATATAAGAGTAGTGAGGTTTTCAAGGACACCTGCCTTATCATTAACCAATCCAACATTATTTTCAGTGATCCTTGGACACCCGCCTTGTTGAGGGCTAGCGAATGATAAGAGTAGCAAAGGAATCCTCTCTTATCAGGGACTAGTCTGATATTAGAGTTGTGAGGTTTCAAGGATACCTGCCTTATCATTAATCAAACCTAACATTCTTTTCAGTGGTAAGAGTAAGCAAAGATCCTTGGACACCCACCTTATTGAGGGTTAGCCAGTGATAAGAGTAGCAGGGGAATCCTGTCTTATCAGTGATTAGTCTGATATAAGAGTTGTGAGGTTTCAAGGATACCTTCCTTATCAATAAACATCCTAGCGCTTCGTTAGTGATTAGAATAGCAAGGATCCTTGGACACCCGCCTTATTGAGGACTAGCCAATGATAAGAGTAACAGGGAAATCCTGCTTTATCAGTAACTAGACTGATATAAGAGCAGTGAGGTTTCAGGGATACCTGCCTTATCAGTGGCTAGCCATATGATAAACCTACCGCTAAATGTGCTTGGCACACAGGGGCCAAGATCTACAAGGTTGCCTTTATCAAACAAACTCCAGTAACAAGTTGATATATCCTGAATGGTCTGCCATACCACCACTAAGTTTCTCCACAATCTGCATTGTTCAGTCCTAACTAACTATCTCTCATTCTACTGAGAGGGGATAAGTGAGATCTTGCCTTAGAGAGAGACTATCATTTGTCTGATTTATTTCCTTGAGATTCTTTTCCAAAGGTTGGATTGATGATGTATTCCTTTGTGTTGGGAGAAGGAAGGAAACTCACACAGGATAATCCAGAAAAGGGATAGGAATGAGATAGTGAAAGAGATAGTGAAAAAGATATAGAGAATCACTGTGACAGTAAAAAAAAAAGGGGGGGTGAATTACTATTCACTACCTGAAGCGGAAGAGCAACAGCCTAAACGATTAGTTAAGGATAGGAGACTGACAGAAAACACAGAGTCTAGAAGGAAACTTTCTAGATCTCAGTTAGGAAGAGAGATGTTAAGTTTCTCTTGGACTGTGTTGTGTCTACAGGTTTCGACACTTCGGAAAACTTACGCGGGAATTCGTAAGAACAACAATTCTGTTATCTCTGGATAACAGGTCGGTAGAACTCCGATTCAACTCCCACCATGGCTTGACACCCACACCTAAGACAAGACCTAAGAAGGGAACAGATAAATCTTCCCCCTGTATCTATGATTGTTCAAATCACACTCAGGAGTCTTCGAAATGTGTGGGGCCGAGGTAAAAGGAGTCAGGGTTAGGAAGGAATGTTGTTTTCAAGGGTTTGGGGTGTGAGTGGCTTGCTATGAATGGATTAAAGGTTGACGCTTGTAGCGCATTCTGTGTCTACATCTGTATGCGTGTATGTGGTTTTCTTGCATTTGCACAGGTGTTGGACATTTGTGCTGTCTTCTAAGTTTGGGATTGTCTGAGAAATTCGGGCAAAGGGACACGACAATCGTGAAGGTGATGTCCACCGCTCAGTCAGCTCCCCTGATTTACATACATACATATATTTATTTATACTTGTGAATGGGATCGTAGGCTGGTCGGTACCTAGGAAGTCATTTTGTCTGCGACTTCTTTTGAGAAGAATGAGAGATTACTAAGGGTTTGACTCTGACATTTCCGTAAGGTCAACAAAGGGGACATAAAATCATTGTCATAGTTAACTTAGTCTGGAAGACTGTCCGAGAAATCGACCTGATTAGATAGTCGGTCCGGGGAGTTAGCACTCCGGTCCCGATATACGGGTCAGTCTTAAGGCGTTCTACCGCGCGTATGCCTATGCTACGGCGATCGAGAAAACGCCCTCGGCTGGCCTACCTCTGCGATTGCATGTAAAAGTCTTCGTATGTGGGTCAGTAACTTAGCAGGGATACGCCCACCTTAGGGATGGTGACAACTCCCACAGGTGGAGGTATGTTGTACCTCGCGGGACCCTAACCTGTCGTAGGCAGTCGCAAGAGGTGTAGCACGCGCGCGCGGTTGAAGTTGGTATTGCGTAAACTGACTAAAAGAAACTCCTGCATGACACGACCGTGAGGTCCAACACCAGAAACTACTCTGCGTATGGGTGTGGGACCGCCTCGTGCGACAGGTGGCGCCATTGCCGGGGATCTCGTTTTTAGCCAAGGTCCTTAGTGAGCGGAGTAGGGTAAAGCAAGATCCAGGCAGAACGACAATTATTAAAAAGTCGGTAATTAACTAAGACTCTAAGTGGAATACGGTAACTTAGATAGCTGGTGACGAGTAGTTGCTCCAAATAAATCGGTGTGTAAAATAGGGGCTAAATACACATAAGTACGATTGTCTTACTTATACTAAGAGTTAGCGAATATGGCACCTAAGGGCCGTGGGACCGGAACAGGTAGAGGAAGAGGCGGCAGACAGTGGAAGGCGCCTGAAAGAACTGTAGACTTGACCAGAGAAAGGGAGGAGTGGAAAAAATATGATAAAGACTTAGAAGAGAAGGAAGAAGGATTGAGGGCGAGACGGTATCGGGAGGAGAGGCGCATGCATACCCCAGACCCTTACGAAATGGCATATTACTCATATAGGTACGCTAGGTGTTACAGAGAATCTTCACCACGCTTCGAGCTGCCTAGTCGCCTGCATCATAGCCCTTACCCTCTGTCTCAAGAGAGGCAGCTGACCGTCCTTCCCCCACCTCACCAACAAGGGCCCCGCGAAGTACCACGTGTACCTGATCCTCCTGTGGTTTCGCAGTCTACGTCGCCTGATAGGAGGATGTGCTTATCACTCCTAATGTTTATATTGTGTCAGTTAGAGATCTGTGAGTTAGAATCTTACTTGTTGTATAAGAAGATTATATAAGGGCCAAAAATGTCAAAGAAGGTGACGGAATAAAAAGAGAAAACTAGTCAGATCCTAGGGTTGAAAGTCTGATGGAAGGATGTGGGTTGGTTTGTGTTGCGTAGTAGGTGGACTATACCAAAGAAAAGAAGATCGCTTCTGCCCGATATCAAATCACGATCAGAGAGCCCGTGCAAATGAGGCGTGGCCTTATGATGAACCTTCCCAGTCGCCACGAAGAGAATGAAGAGACATGGTATCGTTGGGCGATTTCTGTAGGATAACAAACTTTCATCTGGATTGAGTCTGGATGGGTTAGAGGGGAAAACTGTGCAGTAGAGAGGGTTACCCTGTACATCGCATCAGAAAACCTGCAAGCTATCATAATAAATTTAGTACTAGGTATTGATCGATCTCTCTCGAGGCTATTATGGATAACAAAGTCAACGCTCGAGTCTAGTATGAATGAATTTGAGGGGGTCATAGGAACTGTGAGGGTAAGAAAGGCGATGGAATTTCTTCCGCCAGCAGCGTATCTAAGAAGGACCCTCCCCATATTCATCGTAGATGCAATCTTTGGAGGGAGGACCCGAGTGGAAAGGGCTGCGGAAGCCGCAATGGCAATACCTGAGAGAGAATATCACGCACCTACCCCTCTGCTGGTATACTACATATACCTAGAGATAGGGGCTTTGATTGAAGAAAGGGATCGACAATTTATACTATCACGTGTCGAATTGTATGCACGTCAATACGATTGGGCAGATATGCATATCTACTGGAAAGAACTGAAACAGGGGATTTTCGATCAAATAGGAAGGGGTGCTTAGGAAAGACTTACATAGAGAGTTGTTGAGAAATGAAAATTGAGCGGTTACTAAGAAAGGAAAGGTTCTTTCTTTGGCTGTTGTAACAAGAATACCAGGATGACTCCTTTAATGTGGTTCGTTGATCGGAGCTTTCTGATCAACCTGCCCGAGTGAAACGAAGGAGGGGTTAAGATGACACTTCCGAAGAGAACAATAGATTTGGATGAAGAATTGGACTCATGGTGTGAGATACCGATAGGACAGGAAGCCTTCCTTTGAATAGAAACTGGGTGGACCACAAGGGAAAGACAGGCAATAGCAAGGGTGACACTTTATCTACCGGCCCTTCTCTGGAGGACACACTCGATCAATCCTGCGATAGGGGAAAGTCGCCCCGTCTCTAAGTATGTGTTGATAGCCGGAACGACCCTTGACGCGTTTTCAAAGAAGATGTATTGGGGAGAAGAAGGGGAGGTTATAAAATCGATCGATGCTAAGTGGGCAACCAAATTTACATATACAACGAAGTACGTTAAGACCACACTTCCGAATTTTATAATTAACGAAGTATTTTGGGGAATAGAAAATATAGAGCGAGCGGTACTTGCAGCACGATCGGTTCCAGCGATGGGCTTCTAGTTCGAGGCGTGGGAAGTTGTTTACCGTCCAAACTTAGAAATAAGACCAAGATTAAAAGAAACGGACTTCTATAACGTACTATGCCTAGTAAACACGTACCTACGCATCTACCATTTTGAAGTTCTCTTGACCTACTGACGCAATCTTTGCCAGGAGGCATGTATTGAAGAATTTAAAGATGAAATCTCTTCTTTATTTGGTATGGTTAGAAGCTTTTGGCACGGGGACTGAGTGCTTCTAGAAGAAATACTTGGTTGAGAGAAAAGGGGTACGAAAGGTCGTATAGGGTAAAAATGAGTGACAAGAGTAAATAATATGTCAAGATAGTGACGAAGAGGGTGGATCAATGGTCGTTTTGTGTGTCTTAACAGGGTCTACGTTCTAGCAGGAACCCAGAAAGAAAAGGGGAAAAATGGGTGATGCCAGAGCCAATGGAGCGCCGTCAATCACCGCGACGGAAATCATCAAGTTACTAGAAAAGAGAACGATAAAGAGGTCTAACCTACCGAGAATAGACATCTTCCCTTTCAAGGGAGATAGGGTGACTCATTGGTTGGAACCACTCGAGCAAATCTTCAACCAGTTGACACCAGCCAAGAAGTTTGCCCAGTTATTTGAATACGTATGGTGGGAGTGCCTCTGATGTAGAAGAGGTAGTGAGAAAGTCCAACAATGATTGGGCTGAGTTAATAAGAGGCATGCAAAAGACGTTTAAGCTAGGAGATGGTTTGCTCACGATTGACCATCTCTATAACATGAACAGAGATGACTTCACCACGATCAGGGCGTTCGCCAAAACATTCGAAAAGACAGCCGAGAGGGTCCCGGGACTGTCTGAAGAAATGCACTGCATCATATTCATAGGGAAATTCTCTGGGTATGAGGCAATGGAGCTAACCCGAGGGGGAGCCGACGGCAGGAAGACAACTTGGGAAACCATCAAAAGGAACATCGCGGCGGGAGACATGGACCAAGTGTTCCATCACCAAATCAAGGTCGAACGAAAAAAAAGAAAGGCAGTAGGGCTGATCCCAGGAACGGATAGTGTACTTGGAGGAGTGTTGAGCAATATGACAAATGTGATAAAAGAGTTTAAGGAAAGAGTGACACTATCGAAAGTGTTAACAATGACACAACCATCAGGAAAGAGAAGAAAGGAAGAGGAAGATGGAGAGGAAGAGGTAGAAGATGGAGGACCAGAAGGAACGGGCAAACTGACCAAGTGTCAGAGGAAGGCTAAAAATATCGCTATCGGACGACAAGGGTCAGGAAAATGATAAGTAACTCAACAGGCGATAGTCCAGTATGGACAGGAGCCGTCAACGAACACAACACAATATGATCAATGGCCCGTGGGTCCGCCTATGGGAGCATGACCTGGGTACTTCTCTGTAGGGCCATGGCCTACGCAGGGTCCATATCCTATGTTACCCCAGAATCAGAATTTTGGAGGAGACCAAAACACGGAACAGCTCCAACTAACCGGACAGAACCAACCAGGATCGAGTCGCCAGGGAGGTCAAAACCAGAACAGGTCCCAAGGACAAGGACAAGGACAAGGACGTGGAAGAGGTAGGAATGCTGATAGGAATCAGGGACCAAGGGAACGAGGTGCAGGAAATAAAGGAAGTGGGTATCAAGGAGGAAACTAGGGGCAACTCCAAGGAGGTGCGAATCCGGTAGGGCAAGAATACCAGCAGGGGTATGGTCGTGGTTACGACCAAGGCTATGGAAGGGGGTTTGGTAGAGGATATGGGTCATGAAACGAACGGGGTTTTGGCAGAGGATGGATAGACTACAGCGAATGCATTTGTACCCAATGTGGAATCAAAGGACACACAGTAAAGCGATGCCACGTCAGGAAACTTGACGAGCGCGATTGGACTCATAACATCTTATATAGATGGCGAGGTGTCTGACAGAAATGGAAGGCCGATCGATCCTGAGATTTCGGGAGGTACTAGAGAAGAGGCCCTTCACATAGCCGCGCTAGGTCCCAACGCCCCGGGAATGTTCAGAATGTGGCAAAAAAAGGAAGGATCAGTCGTACGAGTGGAAGATGTAAGTGAACTAGAAGAAAAACTGAGCCGAATGAGGATCGAAGGAAGCGAGGAAGACGTACCCCTTGTGGAAGAAGAAGCCGAAGAGGATGACATTAGAATTAACGTCAGGGACACGTTTGATAGGATGGAGGATCTGGTGAATAAAATGCAAAGGCTGCATTTGAGGCTTCAAGGGATATGTGAAGAAGCGGGGAAAGAAGGGGCTGGGTGCCCGAAAGTATTTACCATGGGATGTGGAGGATCGGGAGATGGGTCAAATAAGCCCAACCCAAAAATGTTAAGGGCCAACATGGCCGCAAAGAACAGTGGGGGTCAAAGGAGCGTAAAAGGAACAATTCTGTTCGCTACAAGAAGACCCGCAGGAGGGGATCCTCCAAAGGAGCAAGCCCAGACTTCCCAGCCTGCAGAGGAAGAACCACCTGTCATGGTAGAGGGTGACGAAGATGAGGATGAGAAGATTAGGGAAGAAGAAGAGAGGCAGGCGGAAATCAGGGCTAAGAAAAGGAAAGGTGAAGTTAAAGAAGGAAGGTCCAAAAATGACGAAACGCCTAGCAAGAAGAGAAAGTACCAGATGTTGATCGAAGAAGGGTTATACCTGGAAGGTCTAGTAAATCAGCTACTAGAAGGTCACAATGAATTGTTAAATCTGAAGGAAATTCTAGCTTCGGCTCCTAAGTTAAGAGAAATGGTAAAGGCGAGGTTGTCACGCCGGAGAGTGGCCTCGGTCAGGATGGGGGACCTGATTCCCAAAGAGGCAAACTGGAGCGTTGCGGGAAGCAAAATGGACTGAAAGTTCGTGGGAACAGGGTCCATAGATGTTATTATTAAGAGGAAGATGTATCCTGGGATGGTCGACACCGGGGCGAAAATTAACATTATAAACGGAGAAACGACAGTAAAACTAGGTATGGAGGTAGATGAAAATGACTGCGGGTTTCTCAATGGAGCCAGCGGCAAGACCGGGTACACGGGGGTTGCGTCGAATGCGGTGATAGAGATTGGAAGAGTCAAGATACGTACGTGTTTGTACACCATGCCTAACTTGGATCTCCCAATATTATTGGGCAGGTCATTCCTATGCAGATCCGAGTCGCTCATTATGAACAAGCACGACGGCACCATGTTCGTCATTTTGTGTGATCCTGCCGGTGGGAATTTTGAGGTTATCACCTGTAGAAATATCGACCCACACAGCTCGAAAAACAGGCTCAATGTCGGATGCTACACATTCGAGGAATCAGAAAATAGGAGGAGAGAACAAGAATGGGAAGAAGGAGAAGAGGAGTCAGATGACGAAAAAGCCAAAGAGCTTGTATTAAGTCTAACGAATATCAGTGATGTAGTGGAACTGGTATCGGCCTATAGGATGATCCGGATGCAGTCAAGGCACTCGCAGAAAGGATCTAAGACGATCCAGAAGGGGGAAGGGTCGATCTCGTTTACCGACCGCCTCCTTCTTCTCAGATAATAGTGCCGCATACGCCAATGCTCAAGCTGTCGGTCAACATGTTTTAGGGGTGGGCTCAAACAGGGCTCCAAAAGGAGGTACAAGACGGTAGATAAGAAGAGTCACCCTGTGCCAGTTCTAGTGAGTCAGGAAGAAAGGGTGTATTTTGACCAGGAAAGAGAACTGATACAGCGAATGAGGAAAGGCATCCAGAATGGGCCTTGTCGTATCGACGATGAGACTGAGAAAAAACAAATAATAGGGGAACCTGGGTTTTTGACAAGGCAAGAGAAGGACTTGGTGAAAGAACTGATAAGTGAAAAACATGGGGCATATGCCTTCAACGATGATCAACGTGGGAGGCTGAATGTGAGAATCGCAGAAGGGTGGTAGAGTACCTAGATGGAAAAATCCGTACGGATGTTGCAGGGTATTCTAGTGGACCGTACGCGTCTCCATGGTTATGCTTTGTAAACCAAATGAAGTTATCAGATGGGTGCAAGACCTCCAACTACTGAACGCGGTAACCGTAAGGGATGCAAGAGGTTTGGCCAATGCTGACCAGTTGTCAGAAGTTTGTGCAGGAAGGGCGATTGTGTCCCTCATCGACCTCTACTCTGGATATGATCACTTTTCAGTCTATCCGGCAGACCGTCTCATCACGGCAATGCACACACCTAGGGGATTGGTCCATATGAATGTTGTGCCGCAAGGATAGACCAATGTTGTGGCCATGGTGCAACGAAGCATTATCAGGGTTATGCAGCCAATCAACCCTCAGATCACCGAACCATTCTTAGATGATCTTGCAGTTAAGAGTCCGATTGAGAAGGAAGAGTCAGAGGTGGCTCCAGGGGTAAGGAGGTTTGTATGGGAGCATGTTCAAGGGTTGAGAGAAGTCCTATCAGTACTAGAAGAATACAACCTCACCGCCAGTGGAGTGAAGTCGAGACATTGCGTAAAGGAGGTAACCATTCTAGGATACATTTGCAACGAGCATGGTCGGCGCCCTGATAAGAAGAAGACCAATAAGATCCTAGAATGACCAACTCCCTTCAGAAATGTAGGTGAAGTTCGTAGTTTTCTTGGTACCTGTAGGTTCTGGAGAAGATTCATAGAAAGATTTGCTAGCAAAACAGAGCATCTAAGGAAGCTAGTCCGGAAGGATCAGGAATGGGAGTGGGGAAACCATCAAGAAGAAGTGGTGAAAAAATTGAAGAAGGAATTCAGAGAAGGAGGACTTGTACTAGGTGTACCAGACTTTGATGCGACTATGGAGAGACCCTTCATAGTTGAAACTGACGCTGGGCTAACCGCCCTAGGAGGCGTCTTGATTCAGGCAGACAGTAAAGGAAAGGAGAGACTGTTGAGGTTTGAAAGCAGGGCACTCAACTCGACAGAAAGAAACTACTCGCTGTTTAAAAGAAAAGCCTTGGCGGTCCTGCATTGCCTAAGAATTTTTAGGCATTACGTCTTTGGGAGGAGGTTTGTACTCAGGATCGATCCAACGACGCTTGTGTACTCGCTCAAGAACTTCTCGTCCTCAGATCCGACCATAGCCAGATGACTCACCTCTATCTGAATGTTCGACTTCCAGTTAGAGCGGATCGCGAGGAACAAGAACAGGGCGGACGGCATGAGCAAAATTGAGTGGGGACACCAGGGAGAATCTTATGAAGAAACGCCTCCGGTAGACGGATTTTTAGAGGAAGGGGAAGACATGCGAACTGTTGGTTCATGTTTGTCGAAAATAAGGATTTGAGGAGAGGAAATCCAATGTGTCATCCACCACCCGAATTTATAAGAGAGCCTTCGCTAATACTCACACCATTAGAGGTAGAGGACTCTTGGGGAGAAAGAAATACAGAGTGGATGATGGAGTTCGCTCTGGCAGAAAACTATAGGATAATGGATGAGCCGCGAATGATCGAAGCAGGAGTCCAACATGCAGACGAGCAGGTAGCCATGATGGGAAGAATGTACTACCTGACAAATTCGTTGTTAAAGGTTCAAGCAAATGATGAGAGAGGAATGAGAAAGGTTGATGAGATACTTATTGGGGATGATTATGAATTTGATGAAGAGAAGGAAGGAGAGTTTGAACAAGAGGAGATCTCAGAGGAATTCAAGGAGGAGGAGTACGATGGATTCTATTTAGAAATGGGGTTGCTCCTCTAAGGAGATAAAAGAGAGAGAGAAGTGAGCAAAAAAACTCTCAGAATGAGAGACCACTATGTGGTAAGAGGTGGTCATTTGTTCATCAGGGACAAGAGGGGGCCGCCGCGACGTGTCGTATGTGGGAGGAATCGTCAGATTGACGTAGTAGCCGCATTGCATGATGGGATAGTTGGAGGATATCGGAGTTTCGCGGCTACTTATAACAAGACGATGAAACTCTACTGGTGGGAAGAAATGTTTGAAATGACACGAAGGTATTGTGAAACGTGTGTGCCTTGTCAAATACGATCGCCTATCAGGTACAAGCAACCTCTGCATCCTAGATATATCAAGGAAGTGGGGGTGGGTGTTCACCTAGATCTATTGGCTATGCCACTAGGTCTTGGAGGATATAACTATATATTTGACGCAAGGGACAACCTTACTGGATTCGTTGATGGCAGGGCGATCAGGAACAAGACCGGAACAACGCTGGCGGATTGCATTAAAAAGTATTATCTCAGATATCCGTTCGTATTGGAATTCACGATGGACAGGGGGTCTGAGTTCACGTGTGGGGAAGTGAAGGAACTGCTCAAGGAATTGGGGGTCATAGGTAACTATACGACTCGGGCTCATCCACAAGCGAATGCACCGGTCGAGAGAGGTCATAGTACAATTACTAACTTACTGGCCAAATGGACCAGTGGGAAGCCGAACCTCTGGCCAAAGTTCCTAAAAACAGTGTTCTTTGTGAAGAACATCACTGTAAAGAGGACGACCAGGTATGCACCTGCGACACTCTGGTATGGGCGTCACGCCACATTTCCGATTGAAAGCTTCCTGAAAACTTGGCGCAGACAGGACCTGGAGAACAACTTGACTTTGGAGGAACTGCTAGATCTAAGGGCAAAGCAAGTCAGCGTCACTGAAGAAAGGGTACAGGAAGCGGCCATGAACGTTGCGGACAGCAGGGGAAAGGATAAAGAAAGGTGGGACAAACTACCTAGAGTGAGACTCGAACCTCTACAAGTTGGCGAGACAGTACTACTCTACAATTCCTCTCTGGAAATGAAGTGGTCGCGAAAATTGGAGAAACGGTGGTTAGGACCATTCAAAGTTAGAAAGCAGGGACTTCATGGGGTATATGAGCTAGAAGAGATGGATGAAACTCCAAGAAAGGACTGGGTCTCAGAATCTAGACTGAATAAGTTCCGAGTTAGAGAAGAGGTAAGCTCAGCTACGATACAGAAAGCTTGGATAGATTGGGAAGGTGTTTAGGCATGCATATGTATATCAATTTCTATGAAGGGATGTATCCAATTACCGAAGATTATGCTCCTACATATACGGATGCATACATGCATATATATATATATATATATATATGTGTATGTGTACATACATGGATGCAAAGAGGTATAAATGGGGATATGTGTGTGTATATACGCTCATGTATATATATATATATATATATATATATATATGTGTGTGTGTGTGTGTGTGTGTGTGTATATATGTGCGTGTATGTAAGTGCCTGATAAAGGAGGGCATTGTCAACTTGTGTTAACAAGGAATGTTGCCTTGGTGATGATCTAACCCTCGTACCTGTCAATTGCTCCTTCTCTGTGTGCAGGCGTGACCCTTGGAAAGAAGAGGCCATGGCGCAGAGAGGAGCGGTGGCAGGGCCCGTTTACAGGGCTGGAGACAGCCTGCGAGTATTCCTGCGAGACCTTGAATAGTACGCATTCAGGAGAGAATGGGGTGACAGAGAGAAAATTGCGAATGTGAGTGGAGCAGGAATGTACAAGAGAAGGATTGAAGGAGTGGTGGCAGGGTGCACGAGGTGGAAAGTATGCAAGGAGAGATTATGGAAGGACATGGGGGCCTTCTCAAAGGATGATGTGGAGGATGACTTAAGGTTTGATGGAACCAATCTGGAGGACTTTATCGAAAGCTTGCAGCTGGCCGCTGAGAGAGGCGAGTGGAACAAGGAGGAAAAGAAGAAACAATTGATTGCAAAATCAGAAGAGAGTGAAAAAGAGGAAGTAAAAGAGATTGTGGAAGGGAGTCGAACCTGGAAGAGAATAACGACAGAATTGTGGATGGCCTACACCCAGGCCAGACATGATTAGACAAGAAAGATAAAGCTGCAAAAGAAGAGGTTATGGATTGGAAAAGAAATGGTTGAGCCACAAAGGGCAGGAGCAGAGGATGAAGAGGAAGATGATGTGCCTTTGAAAAGATTGAAGGACAGAGTCAGGATCTCCCCCAAAAGCAGCAACAAGGGATCTTATTAGGAAGAGGGAGGTGAACAGAAAAAGGAGGCAGCAGCAAAAGGAAGGAAGAAAAGCATGGGGGCAAGTGTGGTACCAAGGAAGAGCAAACTTAGAAAGAAAAGGCCAATTGAGAGTAGAAGGAAAGAGGTACTCGAAAGGGGGAGTGAAAAGGTTTGGGTTTTGGCGTGGGTTTTTAGGGTTTGGCGTGGGTTTTAACGTGGGTTTGGCGTGGGTGGGGCGTGGGTTTGGCATGGGTTTTTGGGTGGGTTTGGGCGTGGGTTTGGCGTGGGTTTGGTGTGGGTTTGGGCGTGGGTTTAGGCGTGGGTTTGGACATGGGTTTAGGCGTGGGTTTGGGCGTAGGTTGGGCGTGGGTTGGGCGTGGGTTTGGCGTAGGTTTGGCGTGGGTTTAGGCATCAGGTTAGGCATAGGTTTAAGCGTCGGTTTAGGCGTGGGTTGGGCGTGGGTTTGGGTGTGGGTTTGGGCGTGGGTTTGGCGTGGGTTTGGCGTGGGTTTGACATGGATTTGGCGTAAGTGTGGCGTGGGTGTAGAGTGGGTTTGGCGTGGGTTGGGCGTGGGTTTGGGCGTGGGTTGGGCGTGGGTT
>BFEA01000223.1:584248-612308 GCA_003427395.1 Chara braunii
GAAGGGGTCGTAGGCGCCTTACCTGTCTGTTCGTTCTTACCCTTAATCTCAGTAGGAGCAGATGCTACTCCTACTGGTTGTTCGCTTTTGGGTTCCGGATCTGAGGACAGTAGGCGATCACATGTCCCGGTGTGCCGCACTTGAGACATTGCGCATTGTCCATGCGCTCCTGCCAAGTCTTTCTAGTCATACCCATTTCGACCCATGGCTTCCCATCAGCAATGCCAGGGTGCCATGGAAACGCTCTTTGTTTCTTCCCTCCGGTCCTGGGTGGCACTCCCTTATTGGCCACAACAGCAGTGACGTCCCCCTTCCCGGAGTCACTGTTGTTATCATTCTTTTCGTTCGGCCACTTTTCCACTGTGTCGTCGTCAAAGACGACAAGTGTGTGGCCTTGGCGCTTCTGTCGCCAAAGAACTCGTTTCCCGTTGTATTGTCTACCTCCTCCTCCAGATTTAACTACCGCTGCATAGGAATTCTTGACTTGAAAAGTCATTTGTTCCCTCTGCACAGCGAGGTCACGAAATTGCCTGTAGTTGTACTTACCAGATTTCGCTTCGGTGACTAAGTGTCCCCGGATGGGCTCAGGCAACGTGCGGGAATAGATGTACAACACTTGGCTGTCCTGCAGGTTCAATCCAGGAACCTGCAACAATCGGTCAACTTCTCGGGACAAAGCCTCAACTGACGTCCAATGCTTTTGACCAATTGACGTTAACTGGTCAAAGGCCTTGTCGGCCGTCGTCTTGTCGAGGAAACGGTCCCTGGTTTTCGCCAAGAACTGTTTCAGGGTCAGAGTCTTCGCCCACTCACCGATGTCTTCAAAACCCGCAGCATTGGCCTCGGCCAACACCCTCACCACCCATGCAAGAAGTGGTGAACGCGACTTGGGACTCCGGCTCGACCGGTGCGGTACTCACATACGTCTGAATTTCTGCAATCCACAGCAACAGACTTTCTTCTTTATTGTTGCAAAAGTAAACGGCAACTTCATCTTCACCTTTTCTTTCTTCTTCGGTTTTTCGGGTTCAACGCTTGTCTTTTCTGGAGTTCCTTTAGGAGTAGACTTAGAAGAATGAGGAGAGTGAGGAGTAGATGGTTGACTTGATCCATTTCCATTGGATCCATCTCCATTGGATCCATTTCCATTTGTCTGTATCACGGGACCAACAGACTTTATTGCCTCCCCCATCAACTTCTTTACTTCTTTCTTCTCCTTCTTCTCTTCTTGTTCCTCTTCTCCCTGAATCTGATTCTTACCTTTCACAATATTAGCAATTGTTCTCAATCCAACAGTGATTTCATCCAACTGATTTTGCTGTCTATCAATCTTCTCCTCAAGAAAGGTAAGATATGTCACAATATGAGCCAACGTTTGTGACATGTCAATCTGTTCACCTACTTCTGTTCCTATTACTTGCCTGATCTCTTTAACCCTTTGTCCTCTTCGCTGTTCCTGTTCTCTTCTTCGGGATACTTCTTCTTTCTTTCTTTCTTCCGCAGCCAAAGCCTCTCTTAGCTGCTGGATATTGGAATCAATCGATTCTTCACTTACTTCTGTTTTTACTTCCCCCTTGCAAGTAGCTTCCATGATCTCTTCCAGTTGCTTTAAAGCAAACTGGTCTAGAGCCTGTCGCGCTTGAGCAATCAGTTTGGAGGCGTCTGTACCGGCTGCCACAACCTCCACAGCCGTGGAAGACTTCTTCAGTCGGTCTTCAACCCCCTGAAGATCAAAATTATCACGGATGTGTTGCTCGGCGTCCGGTCCAGACAACTGCACCTCCACCAGAAACTGATTCCACAAGGCTAACAGTTCCTCTCTCTTTCTGTCAGCCTGTCCCCTTGTCCTGAGTTCAGACGGTACTTCCCCAACGGAAAGTGTGATCGGAAAAGGAAACAGAAAAGTAGTCAGGAATTTCGTCAAGATAGACTGTTGCAGACATTTCCAGAAGTAAGACATCTTGAGAGAACAGAAACACGAAAATTCGTTGGCCAGATTATTTTACCGCAAAATAAACAATAATTCACGGTCACCTGAATCAGCACGCTGTTCTACCGTTCTTAAACCAGCACACTGTTCTACCRCAAAAGACAATAATTTSACGGTCACCTATCCCAACACTCTATCTGAGTCAAAAAGTAATAATCATAATAAGGAACARAAGTTTTCTACTTCTATTTGCTGTTCTGTTTTCAATGTGATGACATCCTACTCTATCTCAGGTACAGCAACTCCAGGCCAGCATGATCAACAACAAACACAAGTGAGTACACAGGTACACAACACAGCCAGACAACAGGTAAGTCCRCCAACAAAAATCAATCAATAGTTAGCGTTTTYCCCTTCTTGCTGTTTCGTCCTTCTTTGCCCTGTGTGACCAGCAMCCAACCTGAYGTTCGGCACCACAGCCACGTCAGTCTTCTTGCCGTGYYGYTTCAGTCATYAGAATGCTGTCCTCACTTAGGCACGGTCGTSCCTGCTACGTGGCACCCCTGGCCTGCCAACTCAGCAACTCGATGAGTATGCCAGGTCAGCAGGTCTAATCAATATCATCAATGGGTGCACGTCAGCAATGTATGCTGAAGTCGAAGTCCCAGCCTGCCACAAAGTCGAAGTTSCAACCTGCCACGTGTATCCCCTGGAGTGCCAACACAGCAGCAYTTCTGTCTGCCAYGTCAGCACCGTAATCCAGTCAACATCATCGAGGGGGTACACGTCAGGAGCGGTACCAACGCRCCACGTAAGCCAGGTAACTGAATATGACACTGCCACGTCAGCCTCCTATCTCACCGAATGGTGAGTCAGCAATGCCACATCATCAATCTGCTATCATCCACCGGCCACGTCAGCGATACTACACTCTCCAAATATCAATGCCACGTTGATGCCAAGTCAGCATATGACGTGCGCTATTATCAATGCCACGTCAATGCCACGTCAGCATCGGACATGTATACCAAGGCCACGTCAATGCCACGTCTTAATCTGACGTGCGCTGTCTTGTCCATGTCAGCCTTCGTCGTAGATGCCACCACTTGTCGGTGTCGTCTCTGTCACACTATCAGAAGATCTGCTCCGATACCAAATTGCAATGAGCCCAGACGTGATGATACTCGTCAACATTACCAGTCCATATGATTATCGATCTGCTGATGAATGACAAACAATCGCAATGTGTGTGATGATAGAATGAGGTGAGAATCATACACAGACGAAGGAGGAGAGAGGGAGAATATACAAAGGAGAGAGAGAAAGACAACAGCCCACTTCTAATTCGGGTTCCTCCTCCTCCTCGCCACCTCATCAATCAATAGACTGAATACAATGTCTGAAGTTCTTCCTCAAGGTGCCACGTGGCACGTCAATCTGTCTACATCAGCAAATGAAGAGTATCGTCGTCAACCAGGTACGTATCTGCACTATCCACAGTCTTGATCCCCTTCCGAAGTGACGAAGAATCAGAAGAGCCTCATCAATCATGTAGCCCGCCACGTCATCAACATATACAGGTGGCAGCGGCCACATCAGCAATGGCGCATGGCAGCTGCCACGTCAGCATGCCCAGAAGACCATCGCCAGCCATCACCATGCCAGCCAGCAGCGCCTTGCCGTCCTCCTCTGCCAGCATAGAGCCGGCGTCAAGATAATGTCGCAATGTCGCAGGATAGCAACAGCGTCAAAGTCCACGCGTGAAGTCAGCATTCACGCAAGACTGAATGTCCTCCAGCCAGGAAGTCAAATCTTAAATAGCGTGGATGCGGGGTCTGGACCCCGGGTGCTGAAGCCCTGCACCGTCTAGATCTCGTCATGAATGAGAGCCCAGATTGGCCAGAAACTGTATTCCTCCCGCCCTGAATGCTGTCTGGGTACCTGCACACAACAAGTGAATGTATCCGACCATAGGCCTGGGTGCAGTACCTTTGACTCTACAGTTGACTTTGACTGTTGAATTTCTTTTCTGCTGCGTTCGGTCACACAGCCTCCTCGACAGACTCAGGCTGGGCATGTCTCGGTCACATAGCCCAGCACAGACAACTGAGTCTGTGTCTTACTGGGGGCAAAGTTCTGAGCCCCGGTCTGCTGCTGAACAGGGTTATTGCAAAGACGCCTCAGGCTGAGCAGTGAGTGACCTAAATGACTTCTTCAGGTCACGCAGGTACTCGGCTTCCATAACTGTGTTTCTTTTTCTATTTTTAGTTTTTTAACATCATTTTTAGTTTTTTAACATCAACCTCCGGATGACCACTGATAGAGGTAATAAGAGCAGCCCCTATTGATGGAACCCCCATTAGGTTGCCTCCGATCTAGTGGTGGGGAGCAGCACCTGCTTTAAACTGGGTCCAACACCCCTTGATGACAACCTTTTTTTTTTTTTTGTTTTTGTGAAAAACAAATGATGGATGAACCATCTCTTTTTTTTTTTTTTTTTTTTTTTTTTCAGACATCTTCATCAGAAAATTTCATGAAAATGAGACAAAGAACTACTAGAAAAATCTAATTATTGTGGGAAAACAGGGTTAGGCCAGCATTGATTGCCCTTCATTGACGAGATTGGCAGCCTCATTGAAAATCCTTAGTCATCCCCGAGTACACTCTTTCCCTCCCCTATGTTCCCGCAAACATCACCCTCCCATTATTTACTCCTATTACCGTGTGCTCACACATGGAACCCTCCCGCACATTCGTAGGTACTAGATACAGATAAGCTACTCAGTGCGCGGATCATCATCTGCGTTGTTCCATCTTATCTAACTCCGATATCATCCTCCACGAGGCTTACAGAGAGAGGAACAAGTAGCCTAGAGACAGGATGATGTTTTTGACACCGTTCTTTGTATTGGACAGAGATGAACTGTTTATGGCATAAAGTGTCGCAGATATGATTCGAACACAATTCCCAAATGTGGCTGGCAGTTGTTCAGTTGCAAAGAAAATGAGACATTACCCTAAAGCCAACCCTACTCATAAGCATATCAGATTCACGAGGCTCATCTCTCTAAGGTTCCTTAGAATCTTTACTAATATGGAGGAGCATCACCAGGGGGAGGGATGATACTTCAAAATTCGAGACGGACAAACATCTTTCTTTCCATGATTGTGTGATTTAGCATGAAAAATCAGGTCCACCATCCCAAAGTCAATGCTCCCTGGCAAACCCCCTGGTTGCTCCAACTGGGGCAGTAGGGCAGGGAGGTGACAACCTACTGGATCTTTTTTTTTTTAATTATAATTTATTTATTTGCCTTTTTTATTTTAAAAAAGCAATTGCAGGGAATGAGCCCTCGCAGGGCCCTTATTAGTAGACATACAAGTGTTCTGGGCTGCAGCTCCTAGTAAGCCTGCGCCCGCCCTAAGTGAAGGCAGGCCTGAATATCCGCAAGAAGCGTTGATAGGCTGAGCAGAGTACGCTGAGTAGAGTACGCTGGGCGCTGGGCGCCAGTAGAGTACGCTGAGTAGATTTGATAGGCTGAGTAGAGTACGCTGGGCGCTGGGCGCCAGACAATGGGAGTGACATTGGATACACTGATACAGTGTTGGTGTGACGAGAGAGCATCTACATTTGACACTCTAGATCATTGTATTGCTCTTATTTGGATGGAATCTTGGTGCATTGTGCTCTCTGCTCGGTACATGACTATCTGGACTACTTCGTGATTTTGCAACTTGGTTTTCTGTCTATCGCTCTCGCTCATATTCCTTGCAAAAATTTGGTATCAGAGCTGGTTCGTGATCGCCATCACCAGCACTGGCGACATTGTTACTTGGTGCGCTGACAAAGCTTATCCGCAGTGAGGATACATTGGCGCTGGGCCGCTGGCTATATTAGCGACTCCCGGGTAGGGGGGAGTGTCGCAGGACGGCTGCGGCGACAGAGTGGGAGCTGTGGGGACAGCAGAATGATGTATGTGGGATGATGACAGCATGCTGACATGGTATTTTGCCTGAGGTGGCACTCCATTGCAATGTGTGTGGTACCGAGGCTATGACCAGTTACCAAAATGCACGTTAGCTCAATTGGTGAGAGGTTGGGGGCAGCTATCTTCAGGTACATTGTTCCCTTACCTTACCTTCCCATCTCATTCTCTTCTTACCATGAGGATTCCGAAGTGAGTCCAACTTGAGTGTCCTTTTCTGGTTCAGGAGTCATGACGCTCTACCTTGAGAGTCAACATTCTTCCTGGCGGCGCATCTGGTAGGAGAGGGCAGTGCCTCTGAAGGGCCCTGGTCAAAGCACGGGTCACGGTCACCATGCCAACCCACGGGAGTAGTGCTCACCATGCCAACCCATGGGAATAGAGCACGGTTGTTTTGCTGCTGCTTTGTCCTCTAAGCTCTTGCTGCGCTGTAGAGGGAACGTGGACTGGCCAGTCCTATGCGAGACGTGTTCCGGAACGTCTATAAAGAACCTCTGGTTGAGATYTGATATATGGCTGTGATTGTCGTCATGCCTTGTGACGTTAAATAATTCCTGAGGACTTCGGGGGGCTGTCCTTAAATTGCCTCTTRATCAGCCAAATCAATCAAATGGAAGGCTCGTTGCACACGAGGATAAACAATGGGCAGAACTGGTCATAAGCGAGTTCCTGGGCACAAGGGTATCATTGGATACAGGGGAGGGAAGTTTCCWATTGGTGCTCRTACACAAACACAATTTCTTCCCATTCCTGCATATATCYGTGCACTTTATTTATTTTAATTTTTGATGAGTTGATTGGASAGACTGCTAACACCTAATAGACAGCGTCAGCCTAGAACTGTAGTAGTCTACCATAGCCAGTTCTGTTTGRTGCTTGAGAGAACTGATCAAAGGTAGGAGTAGATCATTTGCTCAGTCTGTATGAATGTTGTAGACACCACTTGACCAGTACCCTGGTTGACTTGCCATATTATCTATTTTATTTTATTTTTCAAATCAGTCAGACACATGTTGTGGTAGGCTCCAGCAAGAGCACTAGTGCAGATAGTGATCTGCCTAGCGGATGAGCCCTACAGATAGTGGGGAAGAGATAGTTGACGATAGGAGACAAAGGTCTACGCCGGTCCACGATGCTTGGATAATATATGTACCCTCCCATCCATCACACAAACATCTGTTAGTCTTCTGTTCATGTGTCTATTTGTTCCAGCTCATATAATTGTGCCCTCCGTCTGTGTTTGTTCCAGTTCGTAGATCTGGTTCATCTCTGTACACTCTTCTTTAATACTCTCTTAGGATGCAATGCTCCCCTTTTTGTGGGCAATCTTTTCATGCGGAGGTGATGGATATCTCCCTTGCTTTTTTCTTCGGCTTGCGGAACTAATGGGACGCGGCTCATACGTCTTTTGTAACTGTGATTCGGAGTGGAAAACTCCTAAGGACACCGTTTATTGCGAACAAATAGGACCACTGGCAGGTGCACCAATAAGAAGGAAAAGGCAAAGTCTCTGTCTAATTTACGTCCAGCTGCATACAAAGGAAAACTTCGTTGTTGTTGTTGTTGTTGTTATTGTTGTTGTTGTTGTTGTTGTTGTACTTCTTCTTCTTCTTCTTCAATCCATGGATTGATCAATCTCCTTTTTCTCTCGCTCTTCTTCCACTTCTCCTACTTTTGCCTCAGTTCTCTCCCTCCCCCTCCTCCTCTTTCTCTGCCTACGTCTTAACAACTCTCGACGATCTCTCTGACCACCTTTTTGATCCTTTCCAACGTCGTGATGTTCCCCGCGTTCCTCATTTTCATTGCACGCTGAAGGAAAAAAGAGTGAAAATAGTGGCCATAGACTGCTTCTGGCACAGGCATTGACAAGTTAGTTCGAGGTTCTGATATCGGGCGAATCCAAATCCGGTGTTAGACTTAGTACTAAGTTAGTACAATTGGAGTTATATAGGAGAAGCAGTGCGTGGTGATATCGAACAAACGAAGATGGTGGGAGTGAAACATCGAGTAACGCACTCATTTTTTCGTGTAAATAGGCGAGTGGAGGGTCGTTTTGGGGGGTTTTAAGGACTAGTAATAAGCGATTGGTTAGGTTAGATTTTGGTTATGAATGTAGGTTTCGGTGGCAAAAGATGCGTAGGCTGCGTGATATGTAGACTAAGAGATGAGCGAAAAGTTTCGACGAACTTACCGAAAAAAAGAATCGACCGTGCCGGGTAAGGGGTACGTAAGTCGGAGGGAATCACAAAGAGAAAGAAGTAACTTACCTGTTGGTTGCGATCATGATTGGTGGTCATCTCAGTGAATATCTCAGTTGGAGAAGTTTCCTCCTCCACTGTGTTTAAGCACTCCTAGGCCATTCCGAATAGTATACTCACCTAGTCGGGAAACCAGTCAGATTCACTGGAAACGATGGATGTGAGGAAGCATACGGGAAGAGAGAAAAATAAGGGATTGAGATACGTACTCGATGAGCAAGGCAGCGAACGCAGAGAAGAAAGGCAACTGCTAGTGCTGTATTCTTTCGTATCCTGTGGAGGGTCCAATGCTATGTTTATTTTCGATTCCCTGAAGGACCAGACATGTTCCCATAAGATTGGGTGGTCTGGTTGCTCGAACTTGCGAGGGTTGCCTGCGTTTGACTTTTAGAAACCAAGTATTTTTTCATAAAATTGGATGGTTTGGTTGCCTTGTTTTATTTGGTTTTTCATATGTTTATTAATATTACTTGTTTGTTCTGTGGGAGGATCAGATCAGGCGAAGGATTGAACATGTTATGATAAGATTGGGTGGTCTAGTTTGGAGCCACTTACATGATGGAACCAAATGGATAAACTTGTTTATATTTTTATACTATTTTATTTATGAACAGGCTAGTCAGATATTTTTCCATAAAATTGGATGGTCTGATTGTAGTTTCTCACCAATTGAAGAGAGTATGAATTAAGAATAAACTTGTGGTAAGAAGGAACAGGGCTAACCTTGATCTAAGATGAATGGTTCAGTCATATGCTTCCTTAAAAGACTAAGTGCAGATAGTTATATATAACTTGGATACTTAAACAGTTCAGGGCGACTAGGTTGGACAGCCTAGTCATATGCCCAAGGAAAAGAAAAATTGTAGTGCCCTGTGTTTGTGTATATTCAATGGCTGAGCTAGACAGGTTTCCATAAGATTGGATGGTCTAGTTTTACGCCTTATGTAAGGTGGGTATAAGGAATAAATTATTGAAAGATTACGAACTCTTGTTTCCAAGACTAACTTGGGGCTGGTGATAGTACTTATCGTTGTGGTCTGAATTTGCATGTGGCTGAGTGAGATTACTACTTACACTGAGCTTTTAGCTGATAGGTAGTTGTTTTAGATGCTCGTCACGTGCTATAGCTATAAGAGTTAATTTCAATTTTTGCATTTACTGAGCTGTTTTTTTTTACTTGAGTCAAATTTCACATTTTCTTGGATCATTTATTGTATTTTGTCTTGTGTAAATCATGGGAAGTTATTTTCTCTACGGGAAGCGCTGTCGAAATTTCTACAAAACTAAAGAGTTAGTCAGATTTTGACTTTTCAAAGTCCAACTTGTTTCTTAGTAAAAATCTAGAAAGTCCCCTTTTTTTTAAAAGAGTGTTGCCCAAAGTTTTGTTAATTCAGAGAGTTGAACAAAATTAGAACTTGAGAAGTTATTTTTAGAACTTGAACATAGCTTTGTATAAATTTTGGAAAGCTACTTTTTCTACGGGAAGCGCTGCCAAAATTTCTACAAATCTAGCAGTTAGTTAAATTTTGTCTTGATAGAACTCAAGTCTTATGTTTGAGTTCATATTTGGAAAGTCTACCTTCCTAAAGGAGATGTTGACCAAATTTTTACCAATTGAGGGATTTAGACAATATTTGACTTTCTAGAGTTGAAAGTTTTTCAGCTTTTCGTATTTGAGCTAATATAAATTCTGAAAAAAGCACATTTGCTACAAGAAGCGGTGTCAAAATTTTATTGGTTTAGAGGAGATAGATAATATTTATTTTTTGATAGGTGACAATTCTGACAACCTATCCTCAATAGGGGAGACTCTGCCAAAGGTTTACCTTTTCTTTGGGCACTGGCTTAAAAGTGGACTTGGTTGACAAATAGTTTGGATTAAGAATATGTTATGGAGGTTTATCCCCCATACACTGATCCTTTAGCTTGGGAATAGGCATGTTATGTGTTACATGTCTTTTTTTATCGTTTCGATTCAAGATTTATACTAGTTTCAGCTTGATCCTACAAGGATCATCTTCTGCTATCACTGATAACAGGTCGGTTGCCGATTAATCGGTTTACAACTCAATTCCAGTTCACTTTTGTCACTCAACCTAAAGGCTTTCGCCCTATGGTTTGAATTGTTTCGTTCTGTTTTTACCCGGACATTATTGAATGGTTATTTAACAGAGATACTGAGTATTTTATTTTGAGAGTTGCACAAAGAGTGAGGTTTGTATGGCTAAAGCGAGGGGTGTAAGCGCAGAGAATGGTTGAAGTTGACTCTATGTAGCTCATGAACTTTTGGTTGAATCTTTGATGTGATTGCAAGTATGTTTGGTGGTTCGGACTTTGGATTTGACTGCCTGCAATCACATACATATATATGGTTGATTGTGAGAAGTAATCATTACATATTTATAACCCTCTATATATATGTACATACATACTCGTTGTGTGCTCCCATGACGTATTGTGACCATGCATAAGGGTTCGACAAATTACGTTTTGAGAGAAATTTGTCATCCTCTTTTATCCTTTGTTTTTTAGAGTTTTTATATAGTTGGACGTTGTAGTTTGTGGAATTCGTCAAAGTCAAACCCCTTGAGTTCTTTTCAGGCATTGGATGATGGACTCGGTCTCCAGGGCAATAAGAAACGATTGTCACCACAAATATGAATCTGTGTACCACCCACTGTCCGAAGGGTGCAGAAGAGGGTGTAGTTCTCAATCACACTTGGAGGTTGTCCAGCGTCGAGAGATTAACCCCTCAAGGCGTGTGTCAGCCGATACTTGAGTGTCGAATGTGACCCTCGAGATTAATAAAAACCCTTGAGATTAATAAAAACCATATGATTATGGGTACCACATAGTACGTTGTCGAGCGCATCGGCTCCCGCCTTTTTTGCAAAGATCGGGAGCCCTCCTGGTCATGTCACGCAGGAGTAAAACAAAACAAAAGGAGAGACAACTCAGGAACGACGCCTATCTAAACCCGCGAGCTGCCAAAACGGTCGTGGTCACGTCATCCCTTCGCCGCTCTAACCGGGTGCGCCAGCTATATATCCCGCGGTTCCTTAAGATAGGATAGGTTCCCGTGGGGCATAAGCTTTCCTTCCCTAAAGGGTAGTCACCGCCCTTAGGGGCGTATCCCTACCGAGCTATTGACCCTCGTGCGAAAGCTTTTAAATGCAATCGCAGAGGGAGGTCAGTCGAGGGCGTTTGCTCGTTTGCTATAGTATAGATACGCTTGGTTAACGCCAAGTTGATCCGAGCGTCGTCCGTTCCTTAGGGCACTGATCTCCTAAGTACGAAGCGGACGTCGGTCGACTATGACGACCTCAACCAAGCGTGAAATCCAACATTAACCCTAGTCTCTTTAACACACAATCAAAAAAATGCAATGGTCCGTCGAAGGCGTTTGCTCGTTTGCTATAGTATAGATACGCTTGGTTAACGCCAAGTCGATCCGAGCGTCGTTCGTTCCTTAGGGCACTGATCTCCCAAGTATGAAGCGGACGCCGGTCGACTATGATGGCCTCAACCAAGCGTGAAACCCAACATTAACCCTAGTCTCTTTTACACACAATAAAAAAAACGTTTTAACAACCATACATAGGTACATTGAAAGGAATCGACCGTAGTCGATAGGATGGTATGTCCAATTTGAAATGATACCTAAAAGAAATTGAATCTTCATTTAATACATTCAATATCACAAGACCAAAATACAATTCGATCGCCTCAGGTCGAACACCAAGAAACAATCAAACAACCACCAAAAAAGAATTGACTTACTGAGAATAACACTGATGCAGCCGATAAGGTAGTCAGTCGGTCAGCCTTGGTTTTGACCAACGTTATTCATTCCACCTACCGTCGACTTAAGATTAGACACGCATATCTGTCCTCATCCGTTTCCAATCTTTCTGGATGACAACCTACTTTGCAAATGATTCTTGATCGGGGGCATTGCTTGAAGTGTTACATGCCTCTCCCTGTAGGAAGTGGTCTAAGGTACTCCTTCTCGTTCGAGCACAAGACTCTGATCTCAGAAGTCAGGCCGTCTCCACCTAATAGATAAGGTACCCCCCCGTGGAACGGTCCACTCTGGGTCGATAACAGGGTCGGGTTCTGAAGCAACGAACCCCCACCCAGATGCTTCCTAGAAATAGAAGGTGTGTCCACTGCAACTAGCTTTCATATATTTTTTATTTCTCCTAAGTCCAGGGTAGCTTGGCCGAAAAGAAATCGAAGGAGATAGAGAATAAGAATCATTTGGATAGGTACAGGCAGATAAGGTCATTCAGGATAGAATAGACCAACCCTCGAGAAAAGACTAAGTCCGTTTGATCTTATTCCGCTTAATTTTAATCGAATTCATTTTACGACACATGCGAAATAACCTTCATTAAAATTTTTACTAGCAGACAGACTGGAAGGTAGAAGGGAACAATCTTTTGCATCATCCCATGCAGACACAATCAACCTCCTTTATAAGCATTTTTCTACCTACGTGCACTCAAAGCAACACAACCAAGTTGAAAAGAAAACCAGTGCAATCCCATATTCAAGTCAGACCTCACCATTCACATGCAAACACACATTTTCTTTATCTTTTCAATAAGCATTCAATGAACAGGGTCAAGCAAGTGTGGGTTCACACATGTGTGAAGAGAAGTCTAAGTCATTCTACTAACTGACCCTGAGTGAAGTTTGATCCGGCCCACTCAAGAAAGTCGGGTAATATTTCAAGCAGAAGAAAATAATCACCGTAGAAAAGTATGTGGTTAACAACTCCACAGGTTGTGGCCTTTCTCCTGAGCCACAGTCCGCGTCTTCCACCAAGTGTCCGAATAAGCGAAGCTGGATAAAAAAAGAAATGAAGCGAGATAACCCTAAAGGAGAGCCTTCTCACAATCGAGTTTTCGTGTGGTCCCAATGTCCTAAACAATCTCAATGCACTTCACGAAAAATTCGTCCCCCCAACCAATCGCAAGTCCACACCGCGTCCAATCGCCCTGTCCGCTCGCAATAGCCACACTGACATGCCAATCCCGATCACAACAACCAGTCTCACCTAGTCCCAAAATGGTCCCAGATGGTTCCTATACAGTTCCATACCATCGCCCACAATACCAGATGGTCCAGAACTCAAACCCATTTGCATTGAGCGCCGCAAAAAAAATAAAGATAGCCCTGGCTGAAAACTGCATGTGTCGCGTGCCCCAAAAGAATAAAGATGTATTTTCGGCGCAAACCGCAAGTGCCGCAACTCCAATAACCACTGCCGCGAGCACTCACTCCATGCTGTCTTCAATGTCGTTGGACCACGCACCACTGTCGCATAGACCCAATCGTGCGCTACTGCCAGTCCATCCTCCAGGCCACATTGAAATCCACCATAGCCGTTGCGCACCACAAAAAGAATAACGGAGGACCACGACTCGCCTCGCCATCAAAACCGGTACCACAGATGTTATGCAATACCACCACCTGATCACACTTCCAAATGACTAATTGACCGCACCGCAAAAATCTGGCATACTGCCCCTCAGAAAAAGAAGCGTCAACGTGCCGCCCACCAAACGGTATTCCCCTATGCGAAAAATTATCAATTTCGTCAGCATGGTCTCACTGACTACACTGTCGTTGCCACGTTGCCGATCGAGCAGCACCTCCCAACACTCACATTAAAAAAACCATCGGCACCGCTTAGCAATCAGACGACATCTCCCCGTCGCCAATGTCGCGCCAAGCGGGCAGAATCTTCTGTGTACCGCCTGCCAAACTGTTGCCGCCGTGCAAAACGGGTAGAGTTTCCCCCACACTTGTTGCGAAAACTGCTACCGCCGTGCAAAACGGGCAAAGTTTCCCCTGCACCGCTTGCCAAAAACTGCTGCCGTAGTGCAAAACGGGCAGAGTTTCCTCTGCACCACGCAGCACGGCAGCTATGGCAGCCTCCTCCGTCCCCTCTCACTGCAGACCTTCACTCTCTCTCCAACAACACTTGTTCTTCCTTCTCCTCCTCCAACTCCCTACAGACCTCCACTCCACCAGCATAACCTCCACCGGCAGCACCGCCCTTCTCCAGCAGCATGCAACAGCCAGCCAACATTCACTCAAGTGAATGGCCCCAGCAGCACTGCCACAAGTGTGAGGCTGTTGGGTGGAGTGCTGACTTTTATAGCCTGATGATGGCATGCCGGCAGCTGCTTTGCCCACAGCCAGGCAAAATTCATGGGTGTTCTTGGCCCTTGATCTAAATCGATGGTCAGGAGCCTAGGGCCTTGGTTTCCAAAGAGGGGAACCAAGATCATTAGTTCCTAGAAGTATCTGGTCATTCTGTCGGGTCACATACTTCTAGAAATACTTGTACCCAGCCACTCTATGCAGCATGTTCAAAACGAACAGTTGTCTTTTCCCCCCTCTAGAACCTTCTAACCCCCGTATCTATTCCATACCCGCAGCCACGTACGTGGCCATTACTTTTCCTCCCTCATTCTTTATTTTTTTTCCTCTTTGAAAGGGGCAGCTCGTTTTTCAAAACGAGCTGCCCCCTTTCACCAAGTCATTTCACAGTGCAGGACTAGAGTCAACCTCAGCAGGGTCTCCCCCTCTTTTTACTGCAACATGCGCCTGCACCCGGCCGCCCACAGCGCCAAGTTCGGGCGTTGTTGCTAATTGCAACTCGTTTCAACAAGCAAACGGGCGCAGTAAAACATTGCCATGATGACAAGAAGGGGGGGGGCAAACGTGAGGGAGTGTATATATCCACATTCTAGCGGGAGATTCATTCGATTTTGCTCATCCTATCTATAGGAGTAGCGTGGGGCAGCGCCCGGTAGGTTGGCCTCTCTCTCTCTCTTTCTCTTTCTCTCTTTCTCTCTTTTTCTTTCTCTCTCTCTCTCTCTCTCTCTCTCTCTCTCTCTCTTTGATTGCTTAGTCTCAATTCTAGACGTAGATTCATTCAATGTCTCTCCCCTTAGCAATGGAAAAATTTGCTGCAAAATCCTGCTATCTCAATTGAGGTGCAATCGCACCTCTTAATTTAAAGGAAACAAAAATAAATGCAAAATTATATCCAAGTATCAAACAAGTAACCCGAAGTAGAATCAGACTTCGATCAATCGAATGTTTAAGACGACCCTAAGTCCAAATACTCTGTATATCACTCTCTCATATCACAACACAACTCAAAAATACGAATTATCACATTGACCCACAAAGTTGCAGGATCATCAAAAGTTAGTCCACCAGCTCTAATGCATCTTACATATATTAGCGTGTGGGCGGGTACACCCCCACATCTCGAGGTGGTATAGCTAAAAGGATCACAATTCACAAAATACAATCACCTTGCCTAAAGTCTTTGGGCGATATTTTCAAAAGAATATGCACGTCTAAAATCTCACACAGACACACACACACGAGAATGAATTTTCCTTTTTATTGATGAAGATTCATTCTCGTTGGGCATGCATGATTTCTGTTTGGTTTTTTTTTTTTTTTTTTTTTTTTTTTTTTTTTTTTTTTTTTTTTAATTTTTCTGCAGAAAGTTTTTTTTTTTTTATTTTTTTTTTTTCCTTTTTCTTTCGGCGATGTAGTACCCGTTGTCCGAGGCTCGGGAATGATCAGGCTACCGGTAGTTTGAACCTCGGACTTGATAGTTGGGCGAGGTATTGGTGGTTTAAACACAATCGCTAAACAATCCAAAACACCCTCTTTGGCCGAAACTTCCTAAACCCAGGGATTAGGGTCAGTCATATCTTCACACTACTGTACTCTTACTAAGTAGGAAGATGGTCATAGACGAGCCTCGAAAAAATATTTCAATGAAATGAGGACCGCTCTTGGTAAATATGAGGACACCCTCTATCGGCAAGCCGTTGCCCGAAACTCGTCTCAATCTTCAATCCTTTCATCTAGGTCATGGGAACTAGCGCATGCGTCGATAATATTAACCATGTTTTTGAGTCATCGGTTAGAAGGTACGCACAGTAGGTCTAGGTACAAGTTATACATCAATTCACGCCGTCAGAGCGGTTTCAACTTATACCTGTATCATTGCTTGTCCCGCAAACACTTCTCCATGATAAACTCGAGCATGACGGTGCGTAAAGGGGCTGACGGGAATATAAACTCGTTGGCACTCTTGACCTCTATATGGACGGATACGTGCTCTTCTTTTTCATGGAACATTTCTCTAGCTCACTTTACCACAACTGCCTCAACGATCCTCTAAAGGTTTTGTGAGCAGGCTCCCATGCCTTTCAACTCAATCCCATGTGCGACCCAAAATGACGATGAGGCGTAGAGGGTTACCCTCACTATCGCATTGTCCTGAGCATCGTCGAAGTCAGCTTGAATCTAGATAAAGATACATTCACCTATCGATATGCCCCACAAGGAGGAGATATATTTTCCTTCCTTGAGTCGTCTTGGCAAAGATATCTCGAGTTCATCTTCCCTTTCAACTGGCAAGGCCATATTGGGATTTTCCTTAGCATACGACTTCCTAACTTGCCTTTGTTGTGTCTGGGTTCTACCCATCACAGACAAACGTCTAGAATATGTATTTCGTTACTATGCGGACAACCTCCTTTTATAACCCCCGCTCTTGAGGTTTTAACTTCAAGTTATCCGTTACTTGAATTTATCTTTTCAAGTGTCTACGATCACCGAGCTTAAAGGAAATAACAACGGTAATATACCACAATAACAATGCACTTGCAGATATCAAAATTTTATAATTATCATTACCCATATAAAATGTGTTACTTTAGTAGTTGACATCAATAAAAATGATAGTAAATAAGCATTATTTGTAAATAAATGACTAACCAAAATTATATGTACGCATCATGATGACAAAGAGCTTATATCAACAGTTACATCATATGATAGACACGCCATGATCAAAATGAAACACGCCAGCAATAAGTAGTCAAAAATGCAATAATAATGAGAGTACTACATTCTACTCCCCAACATTCACAGAAGTAGACTGTGTCGAGGAGAAGTGTAATTCTTTTAAAAATGGATAACATTATAAATCTCTGAACTCCGCTCAAGGATCAAGCCTCACTGCTTCTCGCTCTGATTCTAACACTTGCACCTCGCAGACCGTCGCTGATAAAGTAGACAACCTCACCATACATGCTCAGGGATGCACTCTCCCTTCACATGTAGATGAACCCACTTGACATAAAAATAGTTGGGGATTCACGACCTACCTCTCTGCGACACTCAGTAGTTGTCTCCCTCATAGGCCATGGTTTGACAAGGCTTAGACACTTTCCTCCTATTCAGTGGTAATGTGGTCATTTTACCACGAAGGATTAGACTACAACACCCCACTATGGACAAGAAAAATAGTTTCAACTTGGGCCTCATTACTACTAACAAGACAAAATTATTTCTTCAAAACCATCTTTTAGGGAAACGATAACTTAAGATTGCAACTTCCTATGAGGTAGGCTTTTACACATTGACCACTTAATGAGAAAAAAATATTATCCCAAGGAGTCGGTCAAGTAGATCGTATAAACTAAGAAAGGTTCAAGCGAAGGTATAACATCACCCTCATCTCATGGCCCTATTAAAGATAATTATAATGGTTCAAGTGTTAGTCCCTTCGTTGTCACATCGGCTGCACATAGGATCAGAAATTTGTTTTGCAAAGGAGGCGTCAAACACATCTACTGCTTTCTGTAGCCTTTTGCATCGGGGTTTTGACATAACATTTTTTGCACTTGCCTACCACTTTATACGCCTAACTCAAAACATATTGGTTGGCGCGAGGCAAACCTCAACTCTTTCATGGCTAAATAGTTTAAACAACCATTTAGAACCCAAGTTGAAAAACCCAACCCATGCTCACAAAATTATCGGCCTCCTTAGCCTACACCTTCTTGAAGTCCCGATGACTTTCAACATAATACTTAGGGAAGGGATATATGTTCTTAAGTTTTGGCAAATGAGAGAATCTCTGACTCGTCTTCAACCACACCTCAACGCAATATGTTTTATGATATTCGCGTGATAACTCCAACAGCTTCTGCGACCGTAACAGGTACCCATAGGCTGACCATAAATAGGGAACATGCTTAGAAATGTTAGTGCCGCCTCGTTCATCGTTTGTCGTATCAGATATGCAGAGCACCTTCCAACCACTTCAAATATCAAGTTCAAAATGGTACCAACTCCCGCCACCATTATACGAGCCAAGGTACGTAAATGCATAGCCGAAATGTTTCTCTTTCCCAAACCACTCGTACTACATTAGACAGGGCTAACTGATTATGAAGTGGTGCGTACAAGAACTATGATCATGGGCACCACTTTAGTGTACATTATTTATGCCAAATGAGAATAAATTTTTCGTTGAACAAATAGAAGGTGCATCCACCTTTGCCAAAATCATCGCCAGACATAAGATTTTCAGCACCAAGATCGACAACACGAGAGGAGGGGATGCCTAATAACCACGACAAGTTGAAGACTGCTACTATGACCACCATGTTGAATACGATCGGAATCTCAGTAGCGACCATAAGAACAGACATTGCTGATCTCGATCATGACTCTATGTGTGGCCACCTTGAGCATCAAATGAGCAATGCGGATGAATCTTTAGCTATAACATATAAATATGCATCTTATCGGCGGGCGCAGAGGCTGCAACGACGGACAACAAGGGCAACACTAGGATAAGTACAACCAGCACGACGAGGAACGTCGTGGACACGAGCAAAACCTACGAATGACGAAACCACCTTGTGCACTCGTTGCTGCAGATTACGAGGACAACTGCATAGCGAAGGCAACCATTATGGTGACGACCACGAACACAAAGTCGACTGTGGACACTGCCTTCTTACTCAATAGGAAGTGACTAGTTCGCTTTCGAAAAAGAAAAACTCTTCATGATTGGGATGATAAAAAGTCGACCAACCCAATGATTATTACAGTATCGGGTCGAGATGCACTGTGCTCGATTACCCCTTCTAAGAGTATATAAAAAAATGAGAATGAATCTTCCCCCTAAAACACGGGAAGATACACACCGCGTGCAGCAACCAACCCCAATAGCAAAGAAACCATCTACTATCTTCAAAATCCAACTCCATCATCGGATCCGCTTGTTATCAAAACCTCCGAAAAGCATCTTAAATCACAAAAATTGATTGTTGAACGACCGAACTACTCACCTCTTCATTCGAGTTATTCTCTTCGTCGTCATCTCCAACCTCTCTGTGTGCCTCATTTCCTTTCTAACTCTTGATAGCTTCCACTGACCGATAATCTCACCTCGCCATTAATTTCTACCTGGCCAAAAACCCCGGTGATGACCCTTCCCTCTCACGTTTCCGTCAGGAACTGGGCAAACATGAACTTCTTCTTCATTGAAACACCCCACCGCAAGCGCAACCTTTTATCTCCATAGTGCTTGACCCACTACTCCATCACTAAATCTGATGCCGCCAAGCGATTCGCCTCCCTTAAAAACCCCTACACAACACTTTTCCTCGCTCAAATTCATTCAGCGACGAGCAAGGAGTATTGTTTTCCTCTCTCTGCCATACTCTTTATCCCTGTTGCTATCTTCGTTCCTAAGTCTGAACGCACTTAGCGAGACTTTGCGCCCAGATTCACCCTCCTCCTGTTGCCTCTTGTTTCTTCCTTCTTCGCCGTCTTCGAGCTCTTCCCCCGGTTGGTGCAAAACTGCTTGCTAACCCAGACACCACAAAGGGTGTCGTTTGATACAGACCGCAAAACAGTGGTTATGGAGGTCAAAATCCGCTAAGAAGTGTGCAACAACTCACCTGCCGAATCAATTAGCCCAACAGCGGATGACGCTGAAGCGCGTGACCTATGCTCGACTGTCGTGGCGATTCCGGACGCCTTGTCGAGTAGGAGGGCAAGGGCCTGCAGCAACGCCGACAATGCGAGTCTAGGTGGAGCGGGTCCCGGTGCAGATCTTGGTGGTAGTAGTAAATATTCAAATGAGAACTTTGAAGACTGAAGTGGAGAGGGGCTCTGAGTAAACAGCTGCTCACAGGCTTCGGCCTCCACCATTGTGCCCTGACCCCCGCCCAGGTATAGTTCTCCATCTTCCGGGTCTCAGCGGCCATGTTCACACTCAAACCTCCTGCAGTAGATAGTGGGACCGGGCGGTACGCCCCCAGCTATGGCGCCTGGTGGGCCAAACACCCCACCGGCTGGCTTGCACGTTTAACTCCTCGGGCCGTATTCCCAAGTCAGGTAGGATAATGAAATTTGGTCAGCGTCCCGAATATACAGGAACCCTGAGGGGCCTGCCAAAGGAGGTGCGTGCTCAAGGTCCTCGACTGCAGTGCGACCACCCGTGGGGAGGGTCAATCACTCCCTGCCGTGATGCCGACCACAGCAGCTTATGTCGGCAAACACCCCATGTCAAACAAGGGGCGACAATACAGCTTGTCGTTCCAACTCTAGTATGTAGCTAAAAAATTAAGGCTTACACCATCTGAGCGAGCCGCCTCGTCGGTCCCATCAACGGTCCCTGAAACCGGTGTCGTGATCGAGTAAAAAAAGATAGAAAGATAAAAATAGAACAATAATAATAATAATATTATAATAAAAACAAATAATAATTAAAAAAATAAGAGGAAAAACGAAAGGCGAGAAGATAAAAAGGGACTACTAGCAGTGCCTCGGGCCTGCCGATTGGTCTCGCGGCCAGGCACGGGGGATAGCCCCGTTGAGCCGTCAACCCCTTGGCCTCTTCTCGCCACTCCGATACTCCTGCGCCGTCGCCCCTGGCCTCGATCCCTGAATCTCCTAGTTGAGAGTCCGACATCATAACCAATAGTGATAGGCCCAATGCTCGATTTAGCACTAGCGAAAACACCTATAAACAGGTACGGCTTCGCATGTGGGTCTGCTAAACACTCCAAGGTCACCCTTTCCACCTACTGGCTAAACCTACGGCCGTCAAGCCCCACGTCTACTGCGCGGCGGCCCCACCCTCATTCTATTCCTTCGCAAACTCCAACTTGTGCTTAAAAGCAACACTATTGTCGATGTCGTCTTCCGTATGAGGGCGAGCGCACCATGGTCACATCAATGGAACAAATCGCTCTGTCCTTAATTTAATCAAAATCATAAATTAGTCGACGGAGGCCGCATACTCTATAATAACATCACGGGCGCCTTAAAGCTGCGCGCCCACAGATTTTGTATTTCTAGTCAACCATTCAGTCTACATAAAAGAAAATACAGCCCCGACTCACACGGTATACTAAAAAAAATTAAATCAAACTCATCTTCTATTACTTGCAAAAAAAGGGTGGATATCCTTGTAAGGGCATTCGCACCGATAACGTGGTATAGGGTGGTGGCCTAGCGATGCCGCACACTTTTCCACTTGGGGGCAGTTTTTATCAAACATGTGTCTGTTTTGGTTCCTCCGTTGCGTTTTACAGTGGGAATGGCAGTGAGAACATTCCTTCAAATAATGTTTTTTGGTCTTGAAAGGAAGATGGTGTTCTTTTGTTGTGTTGATCGGAATTTTTACAATGTGTACATTTTGGGCACAAATGTTGTAATTAATGTTTTTCATCTATGCTTATAATGTTTTAGCAGTTACAATGTGTGGTTGGGGGGAGGTAAGGGGGGGGGATGGTGCGAGAAACCTAGGTGTGCTATGCCCATTTACAAACATAAAAAGACAAAAAACACGTACGCACTGTGCTCGAATGGAACAACTATCTTGTGCGAATGGAGAGGGTATGACATCTCTGTGTGCTGTGCATCTGTCCTTTTTTCTGATGATTCACATTTAATTTAATTTTGTGACACCTTTTCCAAACCAAGAAACGAAGAACGAATGCACCAGAAAAGAAAAGGAAAAAAAAAAAACCTCGGTAATGGTTGTTGCAAAAATAGTTGTAGTCGGATCATCCCTGCTCTGGTTTAATTTCAAGAACAAGCATGTAGTGTTGCAATTTGTTGGACGGGCAATACATAGACATAATACAAAAAGTACATCCAAAAGTTGGTGGGGTAGCAAAACATGAAAGAGTGTGTGACCTGCACACCCCGAACAGACATTCCTCCCCCCACCCCCTGCCCAATTCCTTCGATCACTGTATGTTTATAAAAGTTATTCTCAACGATAGAGAACTACATAGTACTTGCACCTCAATGCATACACGCACACCCCATGAATATACGACTGTCACCTTCATGTGGCAATCTATCCTTTCTCACCCTATCAATCTGCCATTCTATCTCTTGGCTGAATTGCTCGTTCTTGTGCACCTGTGAGACCAACGACCCACCTACCAAAAACACATAGTACGAACATACAAAAAAAAGACAAAAAACGTGTAACCCACGACCTTACAAATAAAAAGAAGAATGCAACACAGGAAGTCTACGCAAAACCTCAATTGTTTCCAAACACGTAGGCAGTGGAGCACATACTTTCGAATGGCGTTTGCCACACACAGCCGATGACGATAGCTTTTATACATGGTAGTTCCTTCCGGAGGACCATCGCTGCCGTTGTCACCGGAGTCATTATCGAAATCGTCATCGATAGGCCCCTCAACTTCTTCGTTATTGTCGATGTTGTCGTTGTTGTCGTCATTGTTGTCGATGTTGTCCTCCTTGTTGTTGTTGTAGTTGCCGTTGTCGCTCCTCCTTCCCAACAAATCTTCATCAACATGGATGTCTTCGTCAATGATTATATTGTGCAGAATACAACACGCCATAAATTTCATAACAAATGTTATCCATGTTCGTAATGTGCTTGCGACGGAAACACCGCCACATGCCTTTCAGCCGACTGAAACACTGTTCTATCATATTGCACAACGTGAAGAACATGTTGTCGAACGTTCTATCATCAACCGTCGTTGCCAGACTTCCGTACGATATCATCCACCAAGGGAGAATATGATAACTGACATCCCCCATTATGTATCGACCAGTGACCGTGTCATTCACAAGCACATTACTCCTCCTGAATGACTCTCCCCACCTCTGCACGCTTGTATAAATCTGAAAGTCGAAGGATTCTTGAATCATGAACAGAACCAGGTGTGCCAACTGCAACGTCAAGAATGCGACAATTCTCATCACAAACAACCTGCACGACTATATAGTACTGCCTGTTCCTATTGTACGCCTCCGCCTCGCCGCCACCTGGCTTGTCGATATACATATAAATACAGTCGATGACTCAAAAACACCTTGGGAATCCTGTCCCTTCGAAATAATAAAGCATTGCTTGAAGCCGTGCGCTCATCGACGATGTTACCTTGTGAGCATACTCTCGAACAAGTGCTCTTGCCACGTCGTTCGTGCACCTCACCGCGTTGTGCAAGCCCATGCCAAAGTCATTGCCACACTAGCGGTAATAACCGCCCGTGGCCCATCTATAAAGGGCAAAAGTGAACTTGAGAAGGGCGGGCAGCGCTTCTCTGAACGTGGTGTCCATCCTCTGGATCCTTGGTCCCATCTGCTGAAGAATCTGCTCGAAGATGGGCCTCGTGAGGCACGTGTACTCCCAGAATTTTTTTTCGTGGCCAGGACCGCGCATGTTCAGCTCTTCCCATGTGCCACCCACTTGAGCCCGCACCTAAAATCGCTGGTGGCGACTACCTGTCATGGGAGGGAGACCCTCAGCCCCGCCAGCACCTCATATGGGGGGATACGAGAAACAACAAAACACAAGTGGCGTTCTGCATGATCATGATGTTCATCAGGATGTGCATGAGCATCATGGCGGATATGACTGTCACTTGCTCCCTCAACCTCAGCCACCGAACAACAGCAGCAAGGATCATGGCCAGATGGAGCTGTGACATGGCAGTGACCCCGCTGCTGGGTTGCGGACGCAGGATAGAGGAAGAGCAAAAAAAAAAACCACCTTTCGAATCCTATGAACTGCCGAACACTGCACGCATAAACGACAGTGACACAGATTTGACTCCGAGTCCGCCACGTGTATGAGGTCGAAACGGCGAGAGGTTTGAGACTTGCCACACTCTCTTCACGAACGAGCAATAACCCCAGGGGGTTGGGGCTGGACTGCAAAGTTCCCACCTTGGCAAGCAGGCGTGACCAACGGATGAAAAAAAGCGAAGTACTAGTAGTGGAGGCAACGTGCCATCAATCCACCATGGTAGGCGACACTGGGCTCATTACACGTGGCGGCCGTATGCTTTCACGCAAAACAATGGCAATGGTTTCCCACACATGTCTTCTCACAGCCAAAACGAAGTACAAATCGGGCGATGCCGAGCACAGAGGGCGGAAGTGGATTTGGGACGGTACCATGAAGGGCGACACGGGGGACTGCAACACTGCCACACAAGCGGACTCGTGGGAGACAAGACCGCCGCCCACAGTCCCTTCCAGTGTCCGCCTTCCGTCCGCGTGGAATGGCCCTGCATGCCCCGCCCACGAAAACCCGCCACGAAAAACGAAAAACGCCGGCAAGTGGGATGCAATTTGCTCCTTCGGTCCGACCGCCCCCCAAACCGAACAAGTCGGTTCTTTTTGGTTCTCCCCAAAATGAGTAGTACCTTCTTTCCCCGAATACAACGTATACGGTCATTATAGCTGTATTTTGGGTAGTCGGATCAGCCCCTAATCGCTCTCCGTTCGCGGTGGCCTCCCGCCGCGGGACTCCCGCCAGACCGGTTTCCAGGCCGCCAGCCTGTGGGTTCCTCGAATTAAAGCTGAAGTTCGACTTTCAGCAAGGTAGCAGCTCCTGGCCTGTTTCGTGGTTGGGCCCCGCCTTTGCCGTCCTGGTCGCCCTCCCGGCTGCGCCACCACGCTCCGCGTGGTATATCAGTTATCAAAATTTCCTCCCTTTCCGTTTACAGGGAGGCCTTCGTTCCACCACAGTAGGAAGGCTTCTTGTGTGGATTATCTCTATGTGATCTTGCTCCCTACCGCCGCTGGACGACGAACGGCGGGGTTGACGGTCGCTGCAATAGAATTGAGTATTCTAATTCTAGTGTAGTGCGCGCGCGAAAGAGCAAAAGGCCGCGCGTATCGGATGCAATCCTGCGAATCTGCTCGCTGTACTGGAAAACCCCGCTTTCAGTGGGCTGCTTGCTAAGTGATTTGCAGGTTGCAGAGGCGGGTACCAGCAACAACAGTGGCGCAGCCGAGAAGCAGGCTCGACATCTTGGCCAACACCCCTTGTATGCCCTGTGGACGCCTTCGATTGCCATTTGTTTCCCACCATAGCGAAGGAAGTTATCTCCTGCCACTGATCGTCGCCGTCGTCGAGGTAAGTCTTTCCCTTCCCCGTCCTCCTCCTTCTGTTCATCTTTGACACATTTTTTTCTCATTGGCTGACCTTCACCATCTTCTTCGTCGTTCTCTTCTTGTCCTCTTGTTCTTTCGCTCTCCGTTCGTCGTCTTCTCCTTATCCTCCGCCATAGCGGATTGGTGCACTGGGAAATGACATACTGGAAAACGGAAAAGCATGTTGGATGGCATACTCACACTGTAACTTTTCTAAATGTGTCCGACTGCAATGACCGCTAGACTCAGATGAATCTGACTGCAATCACGTCCAGAGCTCAGTACAAGAAGTCATACTGCGAGTATGCCCTGAGAAGGAAGAGGTGAGGGAGAGAATGCCGCAGGGAGGGAAGTGTGGGGGCTGAGGTTGGCGGGAAGACAAGTGGGCAGGGAACGGATTGAAGATGGGAGGTGCCGGGCAAATGTGGAACTTGCACAGGAAGGCACATTGTAGTGAAACCTCAAAGGGGGGGGAGGAGAGAATGTGGCAGTACTACCAGGATAAAATTGGGCGGCAGTATAGGGCTGAAAGGTGCGTTCTTCTGGCCGTTGTTTTTGAGGTGGTGGTAGGGATGGAAGAGATTTGTTTTTGACAGAATCGTTTGAGGGAAAGAGAAGGAAGGAGACGTTAAAGCAGCTTCGATGCGTCACGGGCGGCGAATGGGAGTTGGGAGGGTGGAGAGTGGTGGTTGAGTGCGAAGAGAGAGAGAGAGAGAGAGAGAGAGAGAGAGAGAGAGAGAGAGAGAGAGAGAGGGGGGGTTTGGGGAAAAGTCTGTTGTGGAAAAAAGTTGGAGTGAACTGGAACAAAGATGGAGGTGGAGAAAAGGAGGAGAAGAGGTTCGCGCAAGGGAAGTCCAAAAAAAAGCTGAATGAAGAGGTTACGGTTGTTGAGGGATGAAGAGAGTGAGTGAGTAGGTGGTGCAGATCTACGTGGGAAAGGAAAAGTGGACACAAGGAAAGGGAGAGGTGCAATGAGGAGGACATGAGCTGTCTCTTATACACATCTAGATGTGTATAAGAGACAGGAAGAGAGTGAGTGAGTAGGTGGTGCAGATCTACGTGGGAAAGGAAAAGTGGACACAAGGAAAGGGAGAGGTGCAATGAGGAGGACATGACCAAAGGAAGAATGGGTGTTGGCTTGGATCAGAGAATGTTCCATTATGCCTTCAAGTTGATTGTTGAAGTAGAGTATAAGGGAACGAACGGTACGTGGGGCACCACCTAAAGAAACAAGCGCAAGGAGAACCCATTCCGTGATTCTGCGAAGGTAGAAGTAGAGAAGAAGGGGGGGCGTAGAGGAGGTATGTGGGGCGCTTGAGGAAATCAAGTGAAGAAGGTCACTTCTTCGTAGAACCCTAGAGATGAAGCTGTTGTAGCTTCTGCAAGTGTGGACGACAGCGATTTGGATGGAGCAGAGGGTTCGGAAATGGGATGCTGGGGGTAGAAGTTGGGAAAGTTTAATTCTTGTTGGTGTTGGAAAAATAATCCTGGGGTGGTGTGAAGGGGTTTTCGTGATTGTGGTTGGGAGGGAAGCCAGGGAGGGAGTAAGGGAATTTGTGCATTTGTCTTGTGAGTACGGGATTTTCTTTTTGGCCATTTTGCCTGGTGGTGGTTAGATAACTGAGATGAAGCCGACGCTCCACGGGGACTCGTAAGGGTGTGAAAAATTTTCGTTAAAAAAGGCGAGAGAAAGAGAGAAAGGAGCAGAATACTCTGAAGTGAAAAAGAGATGCAAGGTAATGAGTCCGGACACACACACACACACACACAGAGAGAGAGAGAGACATGCAATAGTAGACAACGTGCGAGGGTGGAGAGTGGTGGTTGAGTGTGAAGAGAGAGAGAGAGAGAGAGAGAGAGAGAGAGAGAGGTGCAGAATACGTTAAAGTGAAAAAGAAAGGTGAGAAAACGAGTCCGTCAGGTCTGTGAGGAAGGGGGAAGAGGAGAGTGTGTACAGAAAAGTCAGTGGCTATGAGAGAGGAAAAAGGAGGAAAAAGCGCGCGGCGAGGAAAGTGTCGTTGCGTCATTGGCTTCATCAAACATCATYGTCACCATCACCTYGTGATTTCTCTTTCTTGTTGTTGTCATTCTTGGGCATCTTTTTGTTCTTCTACGTTTCCTTGGCGCCTAAATTTGATGTTTAAAAAAACGATAAGATTTACCGGAGATCYGTTCCCGTCCTTCTTTTCCCCTCCTCCTCTGTCTTGATGTCATTTTGCGACGATGATATGACTTAATGGTCGCCCCCRCTTCTTCTCTCGCCCATCCCTCTCTCTCCTTCACGTCCCATACTTGGCTTCCTACGACCTTATCTAGGGTGAGGGTGGAACTTGCAGAAACCATTGTCCCGCTGTGCACGCTCCTCTTTTTCGCCTTGTCACCATTGCCGTTGCCATCGCCATCGCCATCATTATCATGATGATCATAATCACCGTCATCATCTTTATCAAGACCTTCATCTTTGTCACGATCGGCATTACCGCCGCCGTATGAGTCCGTCCCCATGAGCACTATCATCGCTGTCTCTTATACACATCTAGATGTGTATAAGAGACAGGGACATGACCAAAGGAAGAATGGGTGTTGGCTTG